>WBMY01007790.1:66255-76918 GCA_013397315.1 Donacobius atricapilla
GGGATGCGCGGATAGGGCAGGGATGCGCGGATGGAGCCCGGGATGCGTGGCCGGAGCCCGGGATGCGCGGATGGAGCCCGGGATGCGCGGCCGGAGCCCGGCAGGTCCGACCCCTCCGGCTCTCGCCCTCCTTCCCTCCCACACAGGCGCTGGGAACCCGCCTGACTCATCCCGAAACAGATGTCTCAGTCAATGGGGAAGAAATTGGAGGAAGTTTTCCCTCTCCGGGGGAGCTTTCTCCGGCATCCAGCAGCACTTTCCCTCGCCCTGGGCTGAGCCCTGGGGATAAACGGGAATGGCGGGAAAAGGAGCTGGGCTAAGAGGACAAACCAGGAGGCTCCCACTGCATATCCCAGCTCCAAATCCTGGGGTTTAGAGCTGGGTTTATGCCCATGGATAACTCTGCCCTGCCTTTCCCACAGGCAGCTCATCCCTGGCTCCTGGCTCCACACCCGCTGTGGTCCCGAGCTCCGGATCCCGTCACTGCCTCCCGATCCAAGTGCAAACTCCCTGCACAAATAAAGAAGCCACAGACAGGATGTCCAAGAGACGGCTCCCGTTCCCTTTTTTCGCTGATTTGATACAGCCACGGAAAAAAAAGTCCCAACCTTGTGCAACCCGAGCTTATAAATAGCCCCAGAAACACAGCGAGGCTGGGACAGGGTGGCCAAACCCCACTGTGCCCTTAAGGCTGGCACCATATCCCACTGCATCCCACCCCGGGGATGGGCAGGTCACTAGTTTCTTGCACAGTAGTTTCTTGGGGAGTAGTTTCTTGCCCAGAATTTCCTTCCGCAGTAATTTCTTGGGGAGTAGTTTCTCACTCGGTAGTTTCTCGGGGAGTAGTTTTTTGCCCAGTAGTCCTTCCGCAGTAATTTCTTGGGGAGTAGTTTCTTGACTAGTAGTTTCTTCCCAGTAGTTTCTTACCCAGTAGTTTCTTGCCCAGTAGTTTCTGGGGGAGAAGAAGACATTTTTCCATGTGCTTCCCTCAGAGCTGTGCCAGGGGCTGGATCCAAGAGCTGCACACCCACAAGCCAGGGGACAATTCTGAATTCTCAGCTCCCAAACCTCACCCTTGGCAGAGGAGCATTGATGGGAACATCGCCAGGGCACAGCTGGGCCCTGTTCCATGGATTTCCCCATCCGTGGCATCACCCATCCCGCAGTTCCCCTCGGCAGTGATGGAAGTGCCACATCGGGAGATTTATCCATGATTTCCAATTCCTGCTGGAGCTGTCAAAGGCCGTTGAGCTCCTGGGGCAGGGATGAGGAATTGCCAGGCATGGACACTTTGTTCTTGCCTTGGAGCTCCTCAGCAGGTGACAGACAGGATGTCACCTGCCCTGGGATTTATGAGCAGAGGTCGCACCAAGTCCTGGAATGGTTTGGATAAACCTTAAACTCATCCCACTCCATTACCTGCCATGGACAGGGACTCCTGCCACAGACCAGGTTGCTCCAAGCCCTGTCCAGCCTGGCCTTGGAATAAGAAGTTCCATCGATAAAATGCCTACAAGGGCTCCAGGTCTGGATGCTGCTCATCCCACTGGAAAATGGGAGATGCTGACAGGTTTACATTCCTCGTGCTGGGAACTGCGGGAGCAGAATTCAGGCTCATCTTTCACCCCGAACTCCCCAAAATCCTCTGGCTGTGCTTTTCCTGCTGCTGGTGTGCTGAGCGGAGAAGATACCACACATGGATAGAGGGGAGAATTCCTAAAATCTCCCAGCAAAAATCAGGGGGGTCTGGCTGATAAAACCCCTCAAGAAATTCCCAGTTTCTTAAGGTGGATTTGTCTTCATAACAAGGACTTAATAACGATAGATTCCTTGAAATGCCCAAACATCCAAAAGGAATCCTACTTTATTTATGATCTTTTAATTAATAAACCAAATTCTCCTTGCAATCAACATCTGGGAAGTCACCATTCCATGGCGCAGAGCTTTGCAGGGACACTATTTTTGAAGCTGACTTTGCCAATGGCCCCACCCTGCTTCCCATCACTGGGACGGGCACAGGGACTGCTCAGCTCTGGGCTGAGAAGCAGCTCCTTGCAGGAAGGTTCAGCATTCCTGTCAGCTCGGAGCAATCCATGCCTTTTTCGGGGTTTTTTTGGCTGGGGGGTGGCCTTGGTGCAGGTTCCCTGGGCTCCAATTGCCATGGAATTTGTAAAAATAACAGCAAAATATGTTTCATTGCTGAGCTTTTGCCAGGCTGGGATTATTTGTGGAATGAGGGAGTTGCTCGGTGGTGCCAGGGAGATGTGGGGGTACCTGTGCCCTCACTGGGGTCCCCCACAGCTTCTTCTTTGGATGGATCTGGATCACTGATCCCAAAATCCAGAGCTCAGCCCCGTGCTGGATACAACCCTTTCCCACACAGGAGCCCAGTCCCAAAATCCAGCTGTTATCCAAGAATTATTCAAACAGATCCAGAAATGGAGGGATCTATCCAGAGGGTGCTGTTGATGGAAGCCAGATCCAGAATTTATCTTGGAAAGCAAAACCAGCCGAGCCCAAAGGGAGGGAAAGCTGTGCTATGGAGCCACGGGAACATTCCATGTCATGTTTTATGGGATTAATGCTCCAGGTCAGATGGAAAGGCTTTAACCTAAGGATTCAATTAAGGTTCCTCACAGCCTGATTTAACCTGGATGGGACCGGGGGAGGCATAAAACTGCACAGCAGGGAGAGGCAGGAGCATTCCTGCCCCTGAGGGATTTGGGGAAAGCTGGGAGTGGGACAGGGTGACCACGAGCAGCCGGATCCCAGCACTCCCACAGCACCAGCAAGATAAAATCATGGATTTTTAATTACAGGGGGAAAGAATAACCTCAGCTTTGCTCCCAGGAGCGCAGCTCACCTGTGGGTGGGATCCTGGGATGTGCCGGGGCTGGATCAGGATACACTGTGGGGCCAGGGCTGGCACACAACACATTCCTCATGGCCAGCTGGAGACCACTGGGGTTTATCCAGAAGCGATGGATGCACCAGTTCCTAACCACGCTGGTGACACCGTGGGGACATTCCAGCTCCCAGTTCCTGCTGGAAGGAGCCCAGCATTCCTCTCATCCAGCACCACGAGCCTCTCTCTCCATATAAGAGCCCAACATCAAGAAAGAACCCGGCTCTGATTTTACAGAAGGAAAACTCTATTCATTTTCCCTCCAAGAGAGGGTGTTATCCTTTGGAAGATCTCAATCCTGCCTGGACACATAAAATCTCCATAAATTCCAGAGGTGATTCATGGCTCCCATCTGGGACTGGCACAGTCCCTCACTCCTGCCACTTTTGTCCCCATTTAAAGCTGTGCCACAATTAATGTTCACCCACAGAGGCATCTGTCAGGTGGGAAATCTCCAGGTTTACTGTCAGGGATTAATTTATGATAAATGAATTCCACGGCAGAGTGGGAAAACCCCTGGCATGGGTGAGGATGGAGCCTCCAGCAGGGATTGGCAGCTCCAGCATTTCCCATTTTCCTCCAATCCTTGCTTCATGTAAGGCGTGTAACACTAATGAATTCCTGAATTTTATTCCCTAAACAGTGCAGAAGGGAACCCCTGTTATCCACGGCCTGGGGTGGATGCAGAAAGTCCCAAACACTGTTCCTGGCTGATGGAGAACGGAGCTCACATCCAGCTGCTCCCAGAAGGATTCAGACATTGGGAACACCTAATAAATCAATAGGGATAAACTGAAAATTCAGGCAGGACTTCACGTAACACGCCCACTCTCCCTTAAGTTTCTGGGGAAAAAACAGGTTGGGAAGAGGGAATTTGGGGTACCCTGTCTGGAGGCGGCTTCCCCAGCACATCTGGCTGGGGAGAGCATGTCCAAGGAATTAATTCTGCGAGGAGATCATTGGAATGTCAGGAGACCTCTGATTTATCCCTGGCCTTCAAGTGCAGGAATTAATTCTGTCCATGGAGTTCCGGCCGCTTCCAACACCAGCAGAAGCTGCCTTCAAGGAGCCGTAATTCCTGAGGGAAAGCTAAAGCATTTCCCTGGATATCCCACCTGGAATGCACTGGGCCGTCCATCACCCACCCTGGCATCTTCCCAACCCAGCAAATCCCCGGCACCGCTGGTGAGGCGCTGCGACAAAACAATTTTCCCTGTGGAGAACAGGGAGCTAGTGGGATTTAGGGGAAGAGGAATGAGAGGTTGGATGGAAGCAGACCCGATTAGTGGATGGGTCAGTAGAGAGGGAGGTGATGGGATACAGGAGATCCCAAATCCCTGAGCACAGCACGGCATCCCGGGAGCGGGCAATCCTTGCTCGGAGGACCCCACGTGCTCGTCTTCCATCGTTGCTCCCGGAAAATTCCACCATGAAGGATTTAAACGAGTCATTTATCAATTAAATGTGCGCTCTGGCAAATTAAAATCTGTCCTCTTGTTTAATTAATAGGGCAGCTTTATATTCGGCAAATTAGGGAGGCTCTTGATGAGCTAATTTGTTAATTAATGGAAGCCTGGAGGCTCTTCCTTCATTCGATGTTGGCACATCCTTGAATCCAAAGTGCAGCTCCTCCTTCAGGACCCCTGGGCTCAGACTGGGAACAGCCCTGGCAGTGGATTTGTCATGGGAAAGCTCTTGGCATGGCTCCTGGCATTCCCGGGATTTATGGCAGCAGCTCATTCCCCTTCCCTTTCCTTTGGGAAAATTTACATCCCTTGCCAAGGAAAAGCATGAGATCCTGCAGCCGAGGTGCTGCTGAACGGAGCACAGGGCTGCTCCAGGATGGAAAGAGGGGAAAAGAATTGATAAAAAATGGGAAGAAAGCTTCTAGCCCCGTCCGGGGATCTGTGTTGGGTGGGAATCAGCGCTGTGGGTGGAGGATCCGGAGCTCATCCCAGCAGATCCAAAGATTCCTGGGTGTATCCAACACCCAGATCACTCCCGCAGGGAAAATGAAGCCCCCAGGTATATCCAGGCTCATGGATCAACCCTTTCCTCAACCCCAGATGGCCACAGCCCCCCCCAGCAGCCCCCCCAGTGCTTCCAGTACAAACCAGTGCCAGGATGGTGCTGGGTGGGCTCCATCAGCCGCTCCAAACGATGCCAGGGAAAGAGGGATCGCAGCAATCCCAGGACAGGGATCCCAAAAGGAGGGTTGGAGTCATCCCCAGCAGGAGCAGGACCAGTAACACCAGTAAGAGCAGCGTGGTGGGGCACACCCACACTGACCTGGGATAAGATCCTGCTGCAAATCCTGCTCCACATTAAAAACCAGGAATGTGGATTCCCGAGCTTGCACTAAGGACCCTTCCCCTCCAAACCAGACTGTCCCAGATCCTATGGAGCAGCTCCCTCATTTATTTTTGGCCACCAGTGTCTGCTGCATTCACCAGTTATCAAATAAATATGGGAAACCAGGAGAGGCACCCAGAGACTTCCTTATCTCTGTTTTCCATGGACTGGCAGTTCCTGGGATGTGTTTACACTCAGCCTTTAAAAAGCAACCCCAGGTTCACTTTCTACCACAGGAGTTTGCCAAGTTTCCAGCTTTCCCTGGATCTTATCCCGCCCAGGCAGGTCCTGGAGAGAGGGCACAGCTCGCTCAGACCCCAAAGCTGCAATAAAAAAATCACAGTGAAAGGCAAACTCCTGATGGATTTTCCACAAACATTTGGCCAGAAAAATAATGTTGCCATCAAAGCTGCCCTTATTTGGGTGCCTTTTTCCAGGAGGACACCGACGGTTTGTGCTCTGGCTGTGGATCCTGATCCATTCTCCAGGAATGCCAGGCAGAGGGAACTCAGCTGACATTGGGACACCTCCCTAATTCCTGCTGGAATGTGACTCTCAGACATTTTCCCCAAGGCTGATGCACCTCCTATTCCTGCCCTGTGCATCCACAGCCTCCCTGCTGACACAAGGGTGCATTCCCAGCCTCTGCCGTGATTCCCAACACATTTGGTGCTCCAATCCTTCAGAGAAATCTCAACTTCAACACCTCCAAGAGTCTCCCTCCCTTCCCCGCAAGAAAAGGCAATTCCAGAGCTGTGTCTTCATCCCATTTCAGCAGCAGGTTGTGCTGGAAGTGGAAAAGAGAGCAGCAGATGCTTTTCTTTCATGGTTTTCCCAATGCATTTCTCCCTCCACACCCTAACACGCTTAAAAAGAGGGGAACTGCCTCCCTTCCTTGGAATGATATTTACAAGATAATTAGGCAGATAATTGATTTGAACATCACTGGGATACCAGAAAAATGCCAGTTGAGCTGAGAAGGCTCGGGCTGGTTTTCCATGGAAATTAGAATTGCCACAGGCTGCTGGAGGCAGGAGCTGGGGCCATTCCCTGGGAGGTCTGAGCCCCTTCCCACCTCCTGGAATCACTTGCTTTACCTCCAACTTGCAAAATGACTGTGAGAGGTAAAGGAAAGGGAATCTTCCTTCCCAATAGGAGAACAGGATTTGAATTCCTCTGCCATGGGAGAAATCCAAGATATGCTGGGAGAAACAACAATTCCTTTTGATTCCTCTTCAGCAGCACTGCCTTGCCCAAATCCCGGCCAAAATTCCAGTTCCTACATCCCAACATATTTCACACCAAGGAAGCACAACATGGAATGGCTTCTCCTGCCATTCCTCACTCCCCTTCCCGGCTTTGCTCCTCCCTGCCATGCCAGACCTCAGCCCTGCACTTCCAAGGCTCCCAGGAGCAAGGGATGGAGGCACCTCCGGAGCCCCTGCAGGTCTCTCCTGAGAGATTATCCTAGTTATCCATCAGCCAGCAGCTTGTGTTTGGAGCACTGCTCCCCTGTCTCTCAGGAATTATGGACCCAGCAAAGGCACAATTGTTTGTTTGCTGCCCTGGCCGCCGAAATTCCAGGAGAAAATGAGATTTCTCCTGCTTGCTGTAGATCCTGGGGTTTCCCCCTCTCCGCTGGGTTCATTTCCAAATTCCCACTGCTCCTGTTCAGTTGCCAAACACAAGCAGGGAGCTGCCAGTGGCGTTCCTTTTGGGAAGGGACAGGGAGCCTGGCACTGCCCCCTGCCAGTGCCTAGGCAGATCCACACCCAGCTCCTGTTCCAGCTCAGCCTCTTCCTGAGGAAAGCAAAGCCCAGCTGGGGGAATTTAACATTCCAGCTCCAAAGGAATTAAATCCGGCCTTAAAAAGGGAAATATTTCCCAGCTCCGAGTTTTCGCAGAGTGCTGGAGGCACCTGATAACCACGGAGTTCCACAAACAGGGGCTGCTCCCTGCTGGCAGGGGGAGAGGGGAGGTTTTAATTCAGAGGAATTTCAGGGGATCCATTTTATCCAGCAGCAAGCAGGAAAATGAACAGAGCGCCCTGGAAAGCCGGGAATGACACAGGCTCTGTGTCCATATTTCCCAGGGGGCTCTCTGAGCTCTGCTGAACAGCACAGGTTTTCAGATCCTGTTCCCATTTGCAGATCCGTTTTTTCCAACTTCTGCCCTGTTCCCGAGTGCTGAGGAAAGAGTGGTGCAGAACTCCGAGGCCAGATCTCCTCAATGTCACCAACCACAGAGGGGCTTTATGATTCCTAAAGGATCACCCACCTGCTTTGCCTCCCATTTATCCCAATCAGCACATAGCAAGAGTCGTTTGCATATCCCAGGCTCTGAGAGCCTTTGGAGACATAGACCCGTGGAGATGCAAAATGTGAGCGGCAGGTGGTTTCTGAGGCCTCTGCTCCAGAGTTCCCATTTCTCCTCCTGGGATTTAGGAACTTAAATAGCTCTTAAATATTCCTGTTTTCAAATCCTGCTCGGGGCATCCTGGTTGAGCAGAGCCCGCCCCCCCCAGGTAGCCCACACTGCCTGAAACGTTGGAATTCAGCCCGGGATCAGGACAGGAGACATCCAGCAGCTCCCCAGCACCTCTGCCAGGACACAGCCGTGTCCCCAGCATCCCTGCACTGCCCTTGCCATGGTGACCGAGCGTTGTCCCCTCTCCTGCCACCTCTAAGGAGAAATGTCCCTCCATGGCACAGGGCTGTCCCCAGAGCACTCCCAGACCGCCCCTCCTCAGCCTCACCCTGCACCCAGCACATCCCACAGGACATCCTGGTTCCCCCAGCACAGGGATTGCTGCCCATGAGGAATTTCCTGCTGGCTCCAGCCTGGAGCTGACCATCACCAACGAGAAAAACCCAGGAGGATCCAGTCATCCCCACAGCTAAACAGGTGGGGTTTGAAGTGAAATCCAAGCAGGGAGGAGCTTGAGGCCATCCAAGACCAGCAGAGGATCCTTGAGCTTGGGGCCACCGCGGTCCCCATTGCTGGTGGCACCGGCAGCACCAGGGAATCCACAAGCAGTGCCACCCCCGAGCGTGCCAAGCTGCTTCCGTGCCCTCCCAAATCTCCCCGGGACACCTGCTGAGCTCTGACAGCTGTCAGGACCTAAGCAGGGGGCGAGCTGAGAAGCTTAAAGGAAAAATAGCTCCTTTTGTAATCTGCTCCCACAGCACTCCCACCCTCCTGCCCGTTTTAGCCCTCCTTGTCCTACATCGGAGCCCTGGGGATGGGAAATGGGTGGAATTGTAGCTGTTCAAGGATGCATCGCACGGGGTGATGGCCCCTCTACGTGTGAGGAGGGGTGCTCACCCTGATCCCACTGTTCCTCTGGCACCTGGGAAACATCATGGAACCACAGAATGGTTTGGGTGGGAAGGGACCTTCCAGATCATCTCATTCCCTGCCGTGGGCAGGGCACCTTCCCTATCCCAGCTCGCTCCAACCCGGCCTGAAAGAAACACCACTGACGTATCTGCCTGATCACACCTTCCGAATTTATGCCAGGGAAGATTATCCCAAGGATCACCTCCCCGTCAGAGCACTGAGCAAGCTTGGGAAGCACAAGCTCCATGCCTCCGTTGCTGTTACATCCAGGATCCCAAGAATCTCCGTGCGCACAGACAAGGGAATTTTATCCCAGCACAAACAGTTCCAGAAGGAAGCCAGGGCCTTACTCAACCTCCAAATATCTTTTCCAGGATCAGTGCCTCCAAAGGCAGAAGGTGGGAAGGTCCTGGAGAGGGAATGCGGCAGGCTGGGAAGTTTCCATGGAGCAGCGAGATGAGTCAGTGCCATCTGCCGGCTGCAGTGACCCGGCCGCTCCCAAATCCAGCGGATTCGGCCTTGGATAGAGAGGAATAAACCCCAGCCTCAGGCTAAAGCTTCCAGGATCCCTCTGGAACGCTGCTCCATATGCAGTGTCCCTTAAAGCTCCAGATGGGATCCCTTTGGCACAGCCGTGTCCAGCTACGTCAAGAACTTCTAGGATGACCCAGGAGGACTGGGAGTCCTTGATGTACCCAGGCTGCAGCTCCAGCATTCCACAGCTCCTCTCCTTCCCACCTTTGGGATCTCCCTTTGCTATTCCTGACAGAGTCATACATGGAAATCCTTGAGTTGGCTCGGATCCATGCTGAGGAAGAGCTCTGGGAATGCCAAGGATCCGCAGTGTCCCGAGGGATGATGTTGCCTCAGCTTGGACCATTCCAAGGGAACCAAGAGGCATCAAAGCTGGGATGAGAGACCAGGAATTCCTGGCTGTCCCTGTTGGCCCACTCTGCGGGAGTAGATTTAATTAGGGAATAGATTCTAAGTGTGTTTCTCACCATTTTTAAAAGGAAAATTCATCCTCGCTCCGTAATTATCTCAGAATTAGCTTTAGGTGCCAGATCCCTGGCACTGAGGAAAATACACGTTTGTGTCGAAGCTTCCTCCTGGAGGGAAGAGGGATTTGCTCCTCATTCTGGTGCTGATTAGCCCCCAAAGTTCTTCGCAGGCATTAGCAGGCTCTGGCAGCTCCTGCTGGCTGGAGGACAGTTCGGAGCTGCAGGCATGGCCTGGGGCTCCGTGTGCAGGAGAGATCCCAGAGCTGATCCCATCAGGCTGATCCGAGCTCATCCAGCTGCTTTTGTCAACCACAGTAAAATCAATGAACATCTGAGGGAACAGCAGCTCTGAGAGAGCAGATCCTGCTTTTCCTGCTGAAAACAAGCCCGAAATGGGGGATTATCTCTGAAAAGCTCCATTTGCAAAGGAAGCAGGACGGAGTGGGGGCAGCACGAAGCTAATGTGGATTGGAATGCTGGGCACAGGCACATTTGTGGAGGTCTCCCCTCAGCCTCCCCTGAAATACAGTTTAAATACTCTGAATTCATTTCTGACAAACCAGGTTGTTTTCCCCTCCTGGTGACGATCTGCATCTGGTAGAAAACCACCATATCACCTTGCTAGATACTGATTCTGAGGGCGTGACCTGCAATTCCTTAAAAAGTTCTCTTTTCCCTCAATTTTTTCCAATCTCTCCCCTTTCCTGGCCTCCAGCGGAGGGAGAGTAACAGGTGTGGAGCATCAGGGTACGCCGCTACTTAAGGCCAAAAATAAAGAGCGATTTTCCAGAAGGGCCACGGATAGGCGACGGGAACTCCGCATACACAGAAAGAGGCGATGATTTACCATGGAAATGGCCATAAATTAAATGCGATGGAATCAAACCCCGCGGGAGCCCCGAGCAGGCCTCGCCGCCCTCCCGTCGCCTAGCAACAGCACGCCATGCCCTTATATGGTACCCGCTCCCGCCCACTCCCCATTCTCCCCTCTCATTGGCTGATCTCCGCGTGATTGACGTGCGCGCTGGCCAGTGCTCACCCTCCACGAGCCTCTCGCGCGCCCGGG
>WBMY01007790.1:76924-97113 GCA_013397315.1 Donacobius atricapilla
CGGCCGGGGTTCAGGCTCGAGGAGGGAGCGGTGGCTGAAGGAGAAGCGGAGGATGGGGACGGATTCCAGAGTGGTGCAGGAACTTCTGCCTTGGGGGGTGGTCGCAAGCCTGGAGGAGGGTGGGGAGGAGCCGGGAGGCTCCGTGATCCCCGCGGAACCGGCTGGCAGAGCCTGGTGCCCACGCTGCTCCTGGGCGTCCATGGCTCCTCCTGCTGCTGCTGGTACAGTGATGCACAGCAGATCCCACGCGGTGTCCGGGGGTGGCAGGGAAAGGGGGTGCCCGGGACAGCCCCCAGTAGCTGTGACAAACCCAGAGCAGGCGCACTGAAAGCCGCTTGTAGCCAGGACACGGAGCTCTGGCTAAAGCTGTGCGTTCCCAGGTGGGAGCAGCGGCGAAGGAGATGCTCCAGGTGGCCGTGCTGGAAGCAGGATGAATCTCGTGGCGATGGCGACCGACGCCGAGCTCCAGTGGGTGTCCCTGTGGCTCCGTGTGCGGTGGGCGGCCGTGCTGGTGCTGCTGCTGAGCTCCCTGGTGATGCTGCTGCTGCCGCTGGCTGCCGTGGACAACCAGTGCCACGCTGTGCTCAAGGGCCTGTCCTTCCTGAGGAGTAAACTGGGCTCCTCGGGAACCACCAGGCTCACAGGACAGAGCACGGAGCTGAGCGTCACCTCCAAGGGGCTGGAGCTGCTGGTGCTGAAGGGAAAAGCCTCCCCAGGTGAGAGGGTCCTGGGTGGGCACAGCCGAGTTCCTCAGGTCAAGGAGCTGCTGGAGAGGGTCCAGCACAGGCCACGGAGATGATTTGGGGTCTGGAGCATCTCTGTGATGAGGAGAGACTGCGGGAGCTGGGCCTGGTCAGTCTGGAGAAGGGAAGGCTGAGAGGGAATCTCATCAATCCGTACCAACATCTCCCAGGGGTGTCAGAGGATGGTGCCGGGCTCTGTTCAGTGCACCCGGTGACAAGGAGCAATGAACTAAAACACAAGTTCAACCTCAGCATGAGGAGGAGCCTCTTTCCATGAGGGTGGCAGAGCACTGGGACAGCTGCCCTGGGAGTTGTGGAANCTCGCGCGCACGGGGTGCGGCGCTACCCGGAAGCCGGTGGAGGAAGCGGAGGGGAGGAGCGTGAGGGAGGCGTGCGCTGCGGCAGCCAATGGGAGAGGAGCCGGGGAGAGGCTCGGCCAATGGCAGCGCGCGGGGGCGGGGCCAAGGGCGGGGCTGCGGGAGCCGGCAGCGGGCGGGTGCGGGAGGCGGCAAAGGTGAGCGGGGAGCCGGGGGNGTGCTGCTGCTGCTGCTGAGCTCCCTGGTGATGCTGCTGCTGCCGCTGGCTGCCGTGGACAACCAGTGCCACGCTGTGCTCAAGGGCCTGTCCTTCCTGAGGAGTAAACTGGGCTCCTCGGGAACCACCAGGCTCACAGGACAGAGCACGGAGCTGAGCGTCACCTCCAAGGGGCTGGAGCTGCTGGTGCTGAAGGGAAAAGCCTCCCCAGGTGAGAGGGTCCTGGGTGGGCACAGCCGAGTTCCTCAGGTCAAGGAGCTGCTGGAGAGGGTCCAGCACAGGCCACGGAGATGATTTGGGGTCTGGAGCATCTCTGTGATGAGGAGAGACTGCGGGAGCTGGGCCTGGTCAGTCTGGAGAAGGGAAGGCTGAGAGGGAATCTCATCAATCCGTACAAACATCTCCCAGGGGTGTCAGAGGATGGTGCCGGGCTCTGTTCAGTGCACCCGGTGACAAGGAGCAATGAACTAAAACACAAGTTCAACCTCAGCATGAGGAGGAGCCTCTTTCCATGAGGGTGGCAGAGCACTGGGACAGCTGCCCTGGGAGTTGTGGAATCTCCCTGCCTGGAGACATTCCAAACCCACCTGGTCACCTTCCTGCTCCAGGTGCCCCTAATACGGCAGGGGCTTGGAGTTTGTGATTTCCAGAGATCCCTGGCACCAACCCAGACATCTTCACCCCTTTCCTGACCGTGTCCTGTACCCCTGATGGGAGTGACACTGTACCCTGATGGTAACTAACTGCAATTAACAGCAATTAACACTGGCTGTAGATGCCCCCGAGGTCAGGCGGGCTCTCACCAGCTCCTTGACTGCATTCCAGGGCCCTGTGCTGGCATTGCTCCGTCTCTCCAAAGTTTTTCCTCGTGTTTTCAGTACTAGTAACTTCTGTGGAGGTAACTGGAAAATAGAGAGGTGGTTTAAAGCACAGAAATCTGGGCTACACAGCGTTAATCCCAAAATCCTGGCTGGCACAGAACAGCCTTTCAGGCAGTGTCAGCCTGTAGCTGTGGCCTGTATCAGCCACCACGTTAATTTGGAAAACACTTAGAGGAATTATTATGATTCCAGCACTGTATCTTTGTTTGCATTAAAGCTCTTACTGCTGGGAAAACATTGGATAGTTCAGTGGAAAAACAGAAGTGCTGCTGGCAGCCAGCATAATAACGTTAACATTATAATTTCACCTAAAAGAATGCCAAGGGAACATGTTTAAAACAGTATTTCCTCCCACACGGAGCAGTTTGGTGGCCACCTTGAGCCTGCTGCCCACAGGTCCTGCCTCCCCACACTTCCTGCAGGAATGGCTCTGCTGCCTCATACTCAGCCTAGAAACGTGGCATAAAACTCTGGGATTGTAGCCTGAAAAAAGCTGGAACACAAATTCTGTTCCAGTTCTTCGAGACTGGTTTTGTTTAATTTTTATATCATTGAACAGTGACAATCACAGAATATCCTCAGTTGGAAGGGAGGCACGAGGATCATGGAATCCAGATTTCCAGAGGTTTCCAGTAAAACTCACCGCCCTTTATCTGCTACCATTTCATTCCAGAGGTGAAGCTGGAAGCCAGAGCAGCTCTGAATCAAGCCCTGGAGATGAAGCGCCAAGGGAAGCGGGAGAAGGCCCACAAACTCTTCCTGTACGCCCTCAAAATGGACCCGGATTACGTGGATGCCCTGAACGAGTTCGGGATCTTTTCTGAGGAGGAAAAGGACATCCTGCAGGCCGACTATCTGTACTCCAAAGCCCTGACCATCTCCCCCCACAACGAGAAGGCTCTGAGCAACCGGGGCCGGACACTGCCCTTGGTGGAGGAGATCGACCAGAGGTATTTCAGCATCATCGACAGCAAGGTCAAGAAGGTGATGGCCATTCCCAAAGGGAATTCCGCCCTGCGCCGGGTGATGGAGGAGTCCTACTACCACCACATCTACCACACGGTGGCCATCGAGGGGAACACGCTGACGCTGTCCGAGATCCGGCACATCATCGAGACCAGGTATGCCGTTCCCGGCAAGAGCCTGGCGGAGCAGAACGAGGTGATCGGGATGCACGCGGCGCTCAAGTTCGTCAACACCACGCTGGTGTCGCGCATCGGCTCCGTCACCAGCAGGGACATCCTGGACATCCACCGGCGCGTGCTGGGCTACGCCGACCCCGTGGAGGCCGGGCGGTTCCGCGCCACGCAGGTCTTCGTGGGCCACCACATCCCGCCGCACCCGCAGGACGTGGAGAAGCAGATGGAGGAGTTCGTGCAGTGGATGAACTCGGAGGACGCCACGAGCCTGCACCCCGTGGAGTTCGCGGCGCTGGCGCACTACAAGCTGGTGTACATCCACCCCTTCGTGGACGGCAACGGCCGCACCTCGCGGCTGCTGATGAACCTGATCCTGATGCAGGCCGGCTACCCGCCCGTCACCATCCGCAAGGAGCAGCGGGCCGAGTATTACCACGTCCTGGAGGTGGCCAACGAGGGCGACGTGCGGCCCTTCATCCGCTTCATCGCCAAGTGCACCGAGACCACGCTGGACATGCTGCTCATCGCCACCACCGAGTACTCCGTGGGCCTGCCCGAGGCGGGAGGCGCCGCCGGCTGCAAACAAACCATCCCCGTCAAGACTTGAGGGGTTTTCTTTGGGCAGCTCGGGAGCTGCTGAAGCCGTGGGAGAGCAGAACTCGAAGCCGCTCCGTGTTCCTGCTGGGGAATGACTGGGCAGGAGGTGTCACTTGAGCGTTTCGTTATTTAAAGTGTCTTACGCGTGATTAAATTAATGTAATTTATTTATATACGTGATGCCAAATGGGACTGGGGATGGCGGCTGTGCACTGGAAGGAGGTGGGGAGAGATGCCAGAGGGCTCAGAAAGATGAACTACAATTGAATTTCTCCTTCAAATTAAGCTTTGAGGAGCTGCTTCAATCACAACCCTTCACCCGGGCAGTCACTTCTACTGTCTGACCTCAGCAAAGTCCAAACTGAGTTGGTTTTGTGTTGCCTCTTCCCTGTAGCTCCAAAACACATCCCTGAAGGAACAGCACTCCCCCAGCTGTGTCCATCAGCCACTTTGGTGTCAGTCACACGGGTACTGAGCAGGAAGGAGGCTGAACTCCGGCCCTAAGGCATCTCTCCCCTCCCATTTCTGTTTCTGTGGCATTTTGCATATTTACTTTCAGCTGCCTTTCCCGGGGTGAGTTTTGTACAAGTGGGAAGCGTTTGGTTTGGGATTACAGGTCACAGGAGTGGAACAAAAGGAGAAAAGCTGTGACTTACTTGAGGGAGGAGGACTCAGAAAACACCTCAGCCAACAGGAGCCCTGGGAAAGCACAACTGTCCTCAGACATTTCAGTGGAGGGGGTGGAAGGAGCTTGTCTGCAGAAAAGGTCATCAGGCAGAGCCAGGAGACGCCCGTTGCGCCAAACTGGGAAGAATGTGTACAGGAAGTTTGCCAAAAACTTCCATTTCTTTACTCTAGGAAAGGGAACTTTCACAATTAATCCCTGGTCATGTCATTACTCTGAGAAATGGGTCAAGAATCACTCGAGGCCTCTGTGTGCTGCAGGGGCAGTGCAGTGCCTGGAGCTGCTGAGCAGTTCAAAGCATAACTTTTTCCTTGGTTTTTAAGGTAAAAGTACCCACAGATCTCCCTACCCCAAACCTGCCAGGCATGTAACAGCCTAATTCATCCCAACACCTCCAAGCTGACAAAACTTCCATTTTAAATCCCAGTTTAGAGCATTTAACCCCTTGACAAAAGCTGCCAGGCTGTCCCAGGCTTAGTTTTCTTCCCTTTTAACTCTCCCTTACCTGACAGGGAGTTTAGGACGTTTTAGAGAAGCAGAAACCAGGATGGGACTGGGAGTTCTCTGAGCACTGCTGCCAGGGAAAGCAGACAATGCAGGAGGAAAGGTGTCTGTCCTTACAAAGCATGTTATTTTTGTAGTGCAACATATGTAAAATGTATAAATAATGCACTTTAGAGCTCTGGGGGGGGGGGGGGGAGCTGGNNNNGGGGGGGGGAAATGTTATTTTAGTAACAGATTAATAAACTATTTTAATATGAAAGTCTTGGTTTGGAAGAGGCTGTTCTCAGAGCACACTTGGCTGCAGTGAACTAAGTGGTTGTGGCGGAGGAAAGGCCAAGGAAGAGATCCTGGTTCCCTCAGCCACATGACAACAGGAGCAGAGTCATCATTTCAGAGTAAAGCCAGGTGAAATCGGCACAGAAAATGGTGTTTATTTGCAGCCAGTGTTCGTGTGGTCCAAGCGAACTCAGCACCCGGGTCCCCCCTCACATCCACCCCTCTGGCTGGTGACTTCCAGGGTAGCTGACAAGCAGGAATGTTTCTATCCAAGATCACACCACCGTTGGAAAGTCTGAGGTGATGACTGAAGTGATTTCAGGATATTCAGAGCAGATGGGATGAGCTGCTTCAAGGCCTGAGGGACACTGAGCACTCCTGAGAGGTGAGGTACATCACTAACGCCCAGCTGCCAGAGAAGTGCAGTTCCAACACCCACACTTAAACAAAAGCAACGGTATTTATAGAAAACCTTTGAGAACTTGAGTTTAATAAACCAAGAAACGTCAGCTTGCACTTCACAGTTGTACAAAACCATACAGAAACCACCTGCAAAAGGACATGAGCTAGCTAGGAAAAATAACCAAAAACAACCAAAAACCTGGTCCTCAGCAACGGCACGTCCAGCTTCATGGGAAACAAAAATTATCACCTAAGGATCAGCTCCTGACACTTGAAAAGAATCATCTCAATGTCCTTTACAAATACACCATATAAAAAACAGGTCAACTGGAACAGAACAGGAACTGTATACATACATATGTATATCTGTGTATCTACATATACACACATATGTATAGAAACTCTCCCAATACTAAAAGAGGCCATTGTGGTGAAGTTGGAGCATCTGCTGTTGGATTCTACATGGAAGGTGATGACAGTCCCTGCGTGCGTGGGTTTGGGTGGAGAATGGGGCTGTTGGCAGAGAGAATGTCTGCAATCCCAATCTGAGCTGACCAGTGGAGCTTGCTGAGGTCCTCCCATGGCATCTCATTCGTTAATGAAAGAGAAAATCGTTGGAAAGTACTCCAAAAACTCCATGTGGCATCTGAGCTGTGCAGGAAAGGCTTCCCCCCTCGTTACCCTCAATATGAGGGATCGCATTAACGCCGTTTCACCAGAACAAAAGTGTAACTCTTTGCTCTTAGAGGAAAAAAAAAACAACAACAAACCACCACCTGGATTTGTGCCATCCTCCACTGATCCCAAGGAATGCAGCAGTCCAGTATTTACACGGGATTGGGACGGGCATTCTCTCCTTGCAAAGCTTAAGGACACAACATGGCTTCCAGAAAGGCATTTCACATTGGACCAGACCTGCTGAGTGCACACTCCTGGCTCACTTTTTCAGAGGCATCTTGGCAAAATCAGCATTGGACATCTTTCTAGGCTCTGCAGGGGGGTCAGAGGATGCTGCTGGTGAGTTCTGGACCATCCCATTCTCAGCCTTGGCCACGGGGTTGCTCTGACGCTGCAGCGCCCGGGGCATCATGGAGAGCTGTGTCCTTCCCTTCCCTCGCCTGCAAGGGAAAAAATTCCCATTAAAACACACTCTTTCAGCTTTGGGGAACAACAAGGACTTGTTTGCTATGAGGAATGCACATTTCAATATTATTCCTGTCATTTGTTTCAGGGATAAAGCTTTCCATGGATGTCTTTGAAGCACCCCCGAGTTCTGGCAGAAAACAGCTGCCCCACAGCTCCCAGGCTTGAAGCTCCGTTTATCCACAGGGGCTCGTCCAATACAGGAATACTAAAAGATGAAGGAGTAGCCTCAGTGCTCACTAGGAACAATGGCTGCTTCTCCAGAGGGGGAGGACAGGGAGGGTATAAGGGGTCAGGGCCAACATCAGACCCAAAGGCACGGCCAATGCCTGAGCCTCTCTGTCACTACAGAGCTAGTTCTGTTGATAAAGAGGAAGAATCTGCTTCTCCTCATCAATTCAACAACCCATTTTTTAATGGTTGAACACCTTTTACATGTTCTTGCAGATTCACAGAATCCTACCCTGATTTGGGTTGGAAGAGGCCTTGAAGATCACCCAGTTCCACCCCTTGCCATGGGCAGGGACACCTTCCACTAGCCCAGGGTTGCTCCAAGCCCCGTCCAACCTGGCCTTGGACACTTCCAGGGATCCAGGGGCAGCCACAGCTGTGCCAGGGCCTCCTCACCCTCACAGGGAAGGATTCCTTCCCAATACCCCATCTAACCCTGCCCTATGGCAGCGAGAAGCCATCCCCCTCACCCATATCAAAAAAAAAATCCCTCTTCCCTTCTTTTTCTAAGCCTTCACATTCCAGCTAAGATTCCCCAACTTTAGCCTATAAAGAAAGGCAGCATTTCCTGCGCGGGCAGTGGCAGGCAGCCCTCCCTCAGCCCCTCCCTCACTCACGCTCCATAAATCTGCCGTGGTGCCAGGGGCAGGGAGGCCCTGCCGGGCTCGGGCCGCTCCGGGAGCCTCCGGAGCGGGGGGTTGCTGATCATCACCTTGATGACGTGGTCCTTCACCGTCAGCCCATCCATCTTCAGCACAGCCTGCGAGGCCTGGGCTTCGTTCTCGTATTCCACGTAAGCCAAGCCCTAAATTAAGTGAAGAAAGAAAGCTACGTCAGATTTTAGTGCTCCTCAAACAGCTGGTAAGGAATTCATAAATGAAGGAAACTCGGTCCCAGTGTTCATCACTCCTTGTCATCATTCTCCTTACAACCTGTATGTCTTGACTCTCACTCCTGATGCCCTCATGTGTGGAAAAAGTATTAAAAAAGCAAAGAACCACCCCAAAAATGCTATTAAAGTAGATATAATGAAGTGCCACAGCAGGCTCACACAGAGAATGGCATCACCTCTCCCTGCTGTTCCTCTTTTAAATGACAATTCAAAGCCTTAAGCTGCATTTTTTGGATTATCCAGTTTCACAGGAGAGGCATCAGGTTTTACATAACTTTCCCAAAATACAGTTATTTGTGGTTTACACGCAATCCTAGCTCAAACTAAGTTCAGAACAAGGCCTGGGGTTCCCAGGAGCACTCACTGCAAGGTGTGCACACAACGGGAACTGCACCTGAGGTGGTGCAAAGGGCAAGAAAATTCAGTTTAAATCCATGTCCACCACAGCCAGGATGTCCCTGTGGACAGGACCCACCACACAGACACAGCCCAGCTGTCAGATAAAGTTTTGGCAGAGCAGCAATCAGTTCAGAATCCCTTATTTAACAAGGAGTCATTTATTCTGGGATGGAAATAATGAGCCCTGTCAGAGAGGAGGGCTCATTTCTCACTGGCACATCCCTTCCTGCAGCAGATGGCAGGAACAAAAGCCTCAGGAAACAGGAAAGGAGGATGGGAATTGGTTGCACCAGGTAAACCCTATTTAGCCAGTTACTTAAAAACCAATCCTTTATAGACTTGCCTGTTTTTACTATACTGGAAGTGCTGTAAACATTCCCTCCTCAATCCCGTTTTTCTTGTGCAATTTAAGATGTATTTTGGAAAAATTCCTTCTGGTTTTTTGCACAAAGGCACACTGGGCTGTATAAATCCAAGCTCTTCCACAAGTATTAATACAAAACCACACTGGCAACTTAATGAACTCAACTTTTTTGTCTCCAGACTCCATGACAAGCTTCTTTTTGAAGGATTCCTTAAAACCAGGAGTGTGTTAAGGATGCCTACCTTGGGTTTTCCAGCTCTGTTGGTGACCAGTCGAATGTCCTTCACATTCCCATGGGCTTTACACACCTCCTCCAGCTCTTCCTTAGTGCAGGAAAATGGCAAACCAGATATAAAGAGTTTATGTTTCTCCAGGGTAGTGCTGTACCTGAACACCTGGAGCAACAAAAAGGATGCTGGTTCACAAACCAGCCAGAAATTCCAAGGATTTCAATCCCACACCCCCAAAGTAATTCCTGTTTGTGGGATCCAAAACTGCCTCAAAGCCTTGAGTAGTGTTTCGGAAGATATTTGCACATAAGCACCAAGGACTTGCTACTAAATGCTACTAAGCCCCTTCCCAGTGAGGACAGACACTGAGAATCACAGAATATCCTGAGCTGGAAGAGATCCAGAAGGATCAGAGCCCAATTCCTGTAAGAATGTATTTATAATATTGCCTCCTTGCTCAGCTGTCACTATGGGAACACTGAATTTTTCTGTGCAGGAATTCCAGAACACAGAAGTCCCCTGATTACACAACTGAGCTCTGGTACAGAGCATCCCCAGCCAGGGGATTGGGTAATAAATGCTGACCAAGGGAGCTCTTCAGAGGTTGAACCTGGGTAGCTCCCACCACTGAACTGCTCAGATCAGCAGAGTTCTGCAAATCTTGAGTAAATCATGTCAATCCTGATGTCTGACAAAGTAACAGAAGATGCAAAAAGTCCCAAAAGAGAATTTAAAGCAGCACGACACGAACTGATTGGATTTGAGCACCGTGGATTCCACCGCCTCCCTTCCCCAGACCCACTGCCCAAGAGGAACCAACCAAACTTCACCTTAAAGTCAGGGTTCTTGTTCTTGTCCACACAAGGAGACACAAACATGGGCCTGCCCTCCACGGCCGTGCGATCCAAGGCCAGCGCCTGCCGAGCAGCCTCCTCCTCCCGGAACTGCACGTAGCAGTAGCCGCGGAAGGTGCCCTTGTTGTTGAACACTGCTCGGACCTCCACCACCTCCCCACAGCTCCCAAAGAGCTCCCTCAGCTTGGCCTCGGGCTCTGCCATGGTGTAGGAGAGGTTGCTGACGAACACGGTGACTTTATCCTTGCTGCTGTCGTGGAGAACTTTGGGGATGTCCTTGCGGCTGGTGGACGCCTTCTCCTTTGGGATTGCCGGGCCATCGGGCTTTTCACTTCTCCCAAAGAGCCCCGTCTCCACTTCCATGTCCTCTTCAGGGAGCTCTCCGTCCCCCTGTCCCCTGTGCCTCTTGCTGGGCAGCTCTGATGGATGGAATTGGAAGCCTTGTTAGAAAAGACTGCCCCATTTCCTTCCCCGCTGAAACTCCTCTGCCCTCCTCTCCCACTGTGGAGCTTGGAAATGGCACACGGAAGCACAAATACAATGACAGGTCTTAAAGACACCAAATGAAAACCTCCCTCAGGTTTTAAAGAACAAATAATAACAGATTATTCTACCAAGACAGCTTTAGATGAAAGCAACTGGAATATTTGTTCCTTTCTTCAGCCTGACAGTTGCTGATTCATGTTCTTTTTCTTTGTCTAATGGTTTTTTTTTTAATAATCTAAAAGCTCACAAAACTCCCAGGGGGCAACAACCTATTAAAGTCTTCTGTTCCTACTTCCAAGAGGTTGCTACAATCCTGAATAACCCAATTTAGACACATGGCTCAGCATCATAGGATGAGTCAGAAAAATCACTTTAAAGGAAAATTAAGGAAGAAAGGAAAAAAAATCACAACATCCAAAATAAAAAACCCCAAGGAAACTCTGGAAGTTCTTATGAACCTGTTTTTCTCTTGGTACAAAACCATTTAGCCTTGTTTGCATTTCACTCTCACACTGAACACTTCCCAGGAGAAAGCAGCCCTGGAAAGACACCAGTGCTGGCAATTTCTGAGCTTCTTCTATCACAAGATGACCAATAACCCTATTGCCAGAGCTCTGCAGTTCTAATTTAATGTTATTTTTACCTTCTTCTTGTCCCCATTCACCATCATCATCCTCATCTGCTTTGCGCTTGTCTCCAATCCTGGTTTTTTTTGCTTTTTTGGAAGCTTTCTTCTCTGCCCTCGCCTGCTTTCTCTGCTCAGCTCTCTCCTCCTCCTGCTTTGCCAGAGCAGCTTCTTTCTCAGCAGCCTGAAACACAGAAGATCCCGTTTTTTTCCCACTGGCTGCAGACTGCAGAGCATTTTCCAGAGCACTGAAGCCCAGAGGGTTTCCTCCTAACCCCAACACTAAAAGGGGACATCATTTAAAGCACATCCCAATTCTTTGCTCTCACAGCTTTCCTGGAGGGCACATCACTCTTGTGGCCATCCAAGGGGCAAAAGGAGAAAGATAAAAAGCAGCAAGAGGTTTTTAACCATAGTTTTAAAGTAAAAATCAATAGTTCTAGGGCTTGCAGGCATTTCAGGTTAATCCAAGGGGAAGCCACATGAAAAATGTAACGTTCAGAGAAGCATGGACTTAATTTAGGTGTATAAAATGCTTTGGTGGCTCACAGAAAGCTCTGACCTTTGCTCTTTGTTCATTCACTCGAGCCAATCTGTTCTCAGTTTTCTGAACAGCTGCATCCCAGTCTTCCAGCGTTCCTAAAGGATAAAATTAAAATAATTTTTACAAGCCTTTTATTTAGCTTTCTCATAATTCAAAGATACAGTTCTGGGAGAGTCGCTGAGTTCACAGTACTTGCTGTTCATATTAAACATTACACATGAAAATTCTAATTGTAACAACTGGCCTGCAAGGTAAAAAAAACCCAAGAGCCAAGTAGAGCAGGAACCTGTCATTAATAATGCAAAACTCCAAGAAGGTATGGAAAAATCCAGTGATTTCAGAGAAGCAAGGAAGAAAAAGAGTTGTCTGTGGATTTGACAGCAGTGAAAAGGAAGTGAGACTTCAGTGGAGCACAAAACACGGATCAAGAGCCTGCGCGTCACCTCTGCCCAACCAGGCTAAGAGGTGCAGCAATTAATTACCTTCTGCCAGTCATTTCGTTAACTTTCTGTTAACTCATCACCTCCTGCCTGTCACTCAGTGAGCTTTTGTCACTTGGCCACCCCCCGGCAGTGCCCAGGTACCTTCTATCCTCTCGAGGGTGAGCAGCACCTCGCAGACGTGCTCGGGGTAGTCGCTGGTGCACTGCACTGCTCGGTGCAGGGCCTTCCTGCAGTGCTGGGTGTCCCCGTGGGCCCTGCAGGAGGGGAAGGACGCTGAGGGCACAAACCACACACAATTCCAGCCGTGTAAGGCATTCCCGCTCCCTCCCCAGCTTCTTCAGCGCTTCTGGAAGCCACAGAAGAGCTGCCCTGAGAACCTCAAAGGTGTTTCGTAAACCCAAACGAAACATGTGTTATAAACCTTTTTCTCCCACAGATGAGGGAGCTAAAAAGCGAAATAACCAAGCTCCTACCTTTCCAGGTTGTAATATTCCAGCCACATGTTGGCATACTTGGCGTTTCCTTTAGTCATGATGTTGTCCCAGAGCTCCCTGGCTTTCTGCATGTTGTTACACAAGCGGGCCTGCAATGGAGCATCCAAAATATCCTTCAGGATTATTTGTTCAACATCATGAACCCCAAACAAAAAAAAACCAAACAAAACCAAACCAACAAACAAAAAAAAACCAACACAGAGACGCTGCAGACAGACCCAGGAAGATACACCTGAGCCTTACAGTGATCAAAATAAACACCTGACACAATCCTACTACTGAATAATCCTTCCCTGCCCACGTCTCCCATTACTCTTGGTTCTGGCTCCCACGTACATTTGATTTTGGCCATTGTAAAAGAAGTTAGAGAGGTGTTTCTAAATTTTTCCTTCTGTTATTGATGAATGTAGCTAGTGACTTCTCAGACTGAGAACTTGGTTTGTATTTAGAAAGAGGAGCATGGGAAGAGGGGAAATGGATTGGAAAAGGACTGCATTCCATGGGAGGAATATTAAAACATTTTATTTTAAATCCGTTTTATCAAGTTCAGCAATCTAAATACAGCAGAAAGAAACATCACCTCGACTCTTGCCCAGTTCTGCATGATGGTACAGGATGGATCTCCACTTTCACTGAACCCTAGGAGGAAAAACAAGGACTGTTTGTTGCATTTGGCTCTTGGAAACAAAGTGTTGATTAAACAAGTCCCACATGGAGATGGAATCTTTATCTGCAGCTTTCTGAAAAGATTCTTGAAGACAAACATTGTGTGGAGAACTGCTCTTACAGAATTATTTTGAAGAGGTGAAAACAATACTTGGGGATGATTTCACTTACTTTCTTCTACTTCTTGTTTCAAGTACTCCACAGCTCGTGCAAATGCAGAGCGCAGCTCCTCTAGCTCCTTACTGGAGTCTGCAGGAAAAAAAGAAAAACCCTAATAATAATAATTTAGTTTTCATTTCCCACCCAATAAAACTTTCTCCTTAACACCCACAATTGGGATTTTATTGGGAAGCTGAGGGAGATTAAATTTATTACTTCTTGTTGTTCTTATTATTGCTTAAGTTTATGATTTTATTGTTAGTAGAACTTACTACATGAATCATAAAAAAAATCAGGTATCAAAAACATAAGGCAGAGAATTTTTGCAATAGCAAACCAACCAAATTCCTAGTTTTTATAGACATTAACTGGCCAGAAAATAATTTTTGTGAAAGGTAAGAATGCTGTTAATTTTCTTAAAAGAGGTAATATCCAAGAAGTACAAAGAAAATAGTTTAGATATTTATTCTGTATTTATCATACAGACCTTGTGTAAAATCCACCCTTCTCCTCAGGTAATCCAGGTAGGCCTGCCAGATCTCTACATAGTCTGTTGCTTGAATAAAACCTGCATTCAGAGCTTTTTCAAACATTTCTGAAAGAAAAATGGGGAAAAAACAGTTACTTTCCATATACTGTCAAAATTAGCAAGTTGCAGGGACAGCACAAAGAAATATCCACACAAGCACCACTGGTTTCTAAGAAGACAGGAAAAGAAATCCTACACAATAAACTGGTTTAGGAAGTGAATTGAAAGGCAGATGGATTCAGGAATGTTCATTCCAAGATGTCCATTGGTTGCTCAGGGTGAAGCTGCTCAACCAAAGCAGCTCTGCCCTTGCAGCACCTGCTGCCCGTGGCAGCAGCGGGACGAGAACAGATCCTGCAAGTCCCATTTGTCCCAGGCTGTTTGGAGAGCAGAGAGCAGCCCCGAGCTGCATTTGCTGGTTCTTTCCTCACCAGAGATGATGCTGTGCTCAACCCTGTGCCTCTCCATGGCCAGCAGGTACCGAATCCACAGCCCAACAGTCCAGGGGCAGTTCCTGACAGCGCGGTCATGGGCGGATAAAACCAATTCCTTCACCTTCAGCTGCCTGTCCTGAAAGAATCACACAAGGAAAGTGAAGCTCCTGTCAGCCAGAGAGACCACCTGAGCCAAACCCCAGCTTATAAAGTGTCAACACCTAAAACTCGGTACTTTCATTTTATATTCAAAAAGCTCAGATGGGTGTTTTAAATTCTGTATTCCTAAAAACTCAGTGAACACCTTCCAGTGAGGAAGAGTGTGCTCAGGAGAGAACTACCAGGCCAGCGAGGTGTTTTCTGCCGAAGAAATAAATATAATAAGGGCACTGAGTGAATTCCCAACTGTTCCTAGAATGTCAAGGATACAAAGAGGGAGCACACTCAGCCTATTTGTGGAGGTATTGTTCCACCTGCAACCTGCTGTGTCCAGCTGGGAAGAGATGATGGAAAAGCCGAGCCTGGATAAGCTCCTGCAGAGAGTCACCCTGATCCCTTAATCCAGCCACCTTCTGTCCTGCCTCTGGAGCTCAGCATCAGCTTCAAACTGCACTAAGAAACCTCCCTGGAAACAGGGGCTGAACATCTGGGTTTCCTTCAGTGCCCACACCCTGTAACTCTACAGAGAAAACACAGCTAGAGCAGAGAAAAGTGAGAAATCCTCACAAGAGCAATAAACACATCCCTGAAATCAGGAGGAAACCAAAGGTGAGGTGAAAATCAGGCTCTGGAAGATTTACAGACTAAAGGACAGGACTGAGGTAGAACTTCCTGGCTGTTTATCACCAACTGAGATTAAAAAGAAACAGACCAAAGTAAAGGCAGGAAAACAAACCTGCGAACATTCCTGGGTTCATTTCCTTACCAAATACTGGTTGTAGCGTGCCCAGAGGTCTGGGACAAGGCAGTTCTCAGCCAAAGCTCTCTCATAGATCAACTGAATCCGAGCTGGGTCACCTGCTTTCATTTCAAAATCAATGTAAGCTTGGTATTCTGCCAGCTTTGGGGTTTCAGCACCCAGCTGGAAAACAACCAGGGAGAAACAACATCAAACTCTTCAACAAAGCAAGCCTCCAGCAGTTCAGCTGTTCCTCAGAGCAGCCCTTGTGCAAGATCTCACACAAGAAACCTGTCTCTGTATCAGCAGCTGTTGATTTTCATACTCCTCTGAATGGGTCTGAAATCAGTCAGATCCTGGGTTTATTCCCCTTAGCCCAGTGCTGGAAAACACACCCAGAGTCCTCGTGTGCACCTCAGAGCGGCCTGGCACACTCACTGGATTCAGTAATTTCCAGTACTCCCAGTATATAATTGTCAGTGTTCCCATTGCTGACAAAGTCCCCCAGATGGGGACTAGAAAAGAGTAAGTTTAGAAAAAAATAAATCACCCCAAAGGAATTCCCTCTTAATTTTGAAGGAAAGTGTGAGTGCCAGCATTACCAGTGCCTCCTCGTAGGGTTTACACTTCTCCAGCTGTTGTAGAGCTTTTTTGTAGTTCTTAATTGTTGTTTCTGGAATGGGCTCTTCTGACCACTCCTCATATTCAGCATATGAAGCCTCCATGTCTATTAAAACATGAAATTCCATCAATAATGCACTCGTGAAACTAAAAATTCAGATTTCAATCGATGTTCGGTTCAAAGACAAAATCCTATTTTTTAATATAATATTTATAATTTATTCAGAATAAATATTTAAATTTTTATCCTCTTTTGGTCCTTACTGTCACACTGCTGCACTCTTAAAGGATTCAGACACGTCATCTCACACAATGTCCTACAACAAACTCAGGGCTAATTGTATTAAAGCTGCACATTTGGAATTAGAAAACCAAAGCGGCAAATTTTTCCCCAAGACTTTGGAGAAAAGAGGACCCAAATTCTTTCCAGATGGAAATGAAGTCAGAAGAACTGTGCTTAACTTTTTCTCATGAGCCAGAAAAGAGACTCAAGGAGCTAGAGAAGGCAGAATTCCAACAATCCAGCTGCCAGATACTCCCTACCAAGGGTTTTATGCAGCAATCACATTTTGTGCCCCTCACCTGCACTTCAAACATCCTCAAATTCTCAACCAGGTGCCCCAGGTTCCAACACTACAGAACATTCCTGATCCAAAGGGATCTCTGCCTCATCCAAGAGAGCACAAGACCTGCACAGCACTTGGTGTGGCCGTGCCAGGAGAATCCTGATGCCTGCAGCATCACCCCCAGCTGCTCCAGGCCCTGCGTCCCAGCAGCGCAGCCCTTACCCAGCAGTGGGATCCCCAGCTGGCGCCGGAAGAGCGCGTGGATCTTCTCGAGCTGGCTGCACAGCACCTGCTGCTGCTCCGGGGATGGAATGCTGCCAGGGGCTGGCTGCAAGCAAAAAAAAAACACACCAGGGAAATTCAATCCATTCCCTCCAGCCTCAGCTGATGGACAGGAGAGGGAATTGTTTATGAGCTGAGGGAGCCGAGATCCAAGGGAATACGTGATGCTTGAAGGGCACACAGGGCTGCATTTCAGTCGCCGCCGGGAAAGCTAAAACTTGGGAATTGCTCCCCTTGGAAGGTGGGTGAATGGGAAGAGCATTCCTGGTTGAAAGCTGACAAAAGCACAGGGAAATGATCACCTGAGAACAAAGACGTAGCAGGTGACTGTGCCATTTCACAACCCCACCACGCTGCCAAAAAGGGTTTCAGTAAATCCCTGGGGTGTGGGGAGAGGATCTAAAACTTCCACCCTTAATTGTGTTTGGGAATGAAAGAACATCCTCCTGTTACTCCTTTGTGTGGGGTTGAAAAGGACCTTTAAAGATCAAATAACTCCCACTGCCAGCATGAGCAAGGACATCTTTTACCTTTCATCTCTTATGTAGCAAATTATCAAAAATAAGGAAATATTCCCATTTTGGCCATCTTGGAAAGGTCACTTTTGCAGATATCAAACTGTACATTCCAGGGATAAAATATCCTCATCAAAAAGTCTGTGGACAAAATACCCTCATCCACAGATTGTGGAATAATGAACAACTTAAAAGCTGAAGAGTCTAGAAATTTAAACTCTGTTGACTCTGTGCACAAACAGCCACAGAACATTGTTTAATAACGGAACATTTCAATTTAAAGCTGCTCTTGGCACTTCAGTCAGCAGCAGAGCCAAACTTCGCTCCTGGATTTGGGATGATTTTAGGATTTTACTCAAACACAAATCCATTACTTTATCAGCCAAATCCACAGAATGGTTTTCCTGGAGCACAGGCTTGGTTTTTACAGCTGGGAAAAAACAACTGAGACACAACAGGGAAGAGACAGCTCCAGGTGACTGCAGGAGCGGCACCACAGCTTTTTTGGGATGGGGGCCCAGGGGAACAGGCTCACCTGTGCTGTTTCCAGGATGGCATTCTCAAATTCCCTGTAGGCTTCCCACAGGGCCGTGCCCTTGGTCACGTGCAGCCCCACAGCAGTCAGAGCCCGCTCGAAGATGGAGCGCACCTTCTCGATGCCTCCTTCCTGACCAATGCCTCCAATGGAATACTGGGCATATTCCAGCCAGATTTCAGGACCTAAACAGGGTTAGGAGAAACAGCTGATCTGATCTTTTCAAGAATAGTAACAACGAAATGCAGCTCTGCTTCCCAAATGTCTTGTGCTGCATAGAAAAACACGTGGTGATGTTCTTTTTTATCCAGAGAAGTTAAAGTATTTGGGAATTGTACTTATGCTGTTGGCTCAGCAGCAGCCAGTTTCCTTCTGAACGGTGCCACTCCTGTGGTTCTGCTGACAGGGACTGGCCCTGCCTGTCACCTCTGCCACACAAACCATGGCAGGGATGCACCAAGATGCCTGAACAGCAAATTCCCGTTTCCTGAGCTGGGACCATAAGGCTGTCACACTCTGGAACAATTCAGATTAAAGCAGCTCCTCCTCCTCTTTCGATTCCTGAACTTCCCAGATCAGCAGCTCCTGAAGCAGCTGAATCCTGAAGGTGAAGGGAAGGTGGGAAAACAGCATTGGCTGCTTGGCACCACTCCCACCAACACCAAATTCCAGTCAAGAACTGTGAGGTTGAGACTGCCCAGCGTTCCAGAAATGCTTCCAAACACCAAATGCAATCCAGCAGATCTAGAGGATAATTCCTCACTTCTTCACCTCCATTCCTTCTTCCTGAGGGATCACCAACACCAGGTGCTGTCACTGATGTGACATTTTGTACACAGCTTTTGAGGGGGATTTATTTCCATATTCCCTCCACTTCCTTAGGCTTCATTTTCCAGCTCTTTACCCCAATTCCCAAACAACTCACTCAGTGATTTATCCCCAAAATTTTAAACTACAGCTGTTTCTTCTCCTGAGGAATGGAGAGACCAGCACCACATCCTTCCCCTGCATCACATCACCCTCAGATTTTAGAAATTAATTCGAAATTTTGACCCAGTTTCTGCATTATAACCAAAGGGACTTTCCTACAAAAAAAGAGCCAAATCTGGACGCAACAAAACCTATTTTAGAGCATTTTTAACGACTTACAGATGTAATCTTTGACAGCTCTTTCAAAGAGCTCATAAACCTTCTCTCTCTCAGACATCTCTGAAGCCATTTTTATCTCATCCTTCAACCAGTCCAGCCAAATTTCTGAAAGAAAAAGATTTAGAACACATCATTAATATTCAGAAATGATAAGTTATGCCCACTTTGTGAGTTTTTAGCAACAGACTTATACCAAGGAGAAGGAGCAAGGCAAAGAGAGGAATTGTAGCCTCCACAATTCCTAATTAATTTCAAGTAAGTTGGGGGGAGACCTTTTAAATTGGTGCTAAACAAGCACCTTTTTCCTAAAGGGAAAAGCCGGAATTTCTCAGGACTTTGAAAATCAATCCTATTCCACTTCCTGCCATGGGCAGGGACACCTTCCACTATCCCAGGTTGCTCCAAGCCCTGTCCAACCTGGCCTTGGACACTTCCAGGGATCCAGGAGCAGCCACAGCTTCTCTGGGCACCCTGTGCCAAAACTTCACCATTCCTTTCCAAGAATAAAATCTCACACTAAGCAGCCTCTGCAATATTTCCACTGCCTCTGAGCTATGAGTAAAAAGAGAAATCCCCACTTCAAGCAACCACTATTTCCACTAACAGGAAATTTTCTTTGCTGGCTGTCTGTGGAACGTCATTTTTAGTGGGAATTTGCTGAGCTCTGCATCACATTCCCCGATTGAGGGTGACGAAAATTGGCTCAAATATGTAATTTCACTGCCGAAGAATCTTGCACAGGTGACGCTTCACCTGTGGAGAGCAGAGGATGTTCCGTACCTTCAGTGAGGGGGAAGAGCTCGCTCATCTTCTGCCGAGCCCTGCGGAGCTTCACCAGCTCTCCCTCCTGCCGGAGCAGCTTGATCAGATCCAAGTGACAATTGTAGTCAAAAGCATTGATGGAAAGCTTTAAAAAAAAAAATCAATTTTAAAAGCCGCGTTGAGTGATGGAAGAGAAGAAGCCAGAAAACAAATCGCACAATTCCCATCGTGTGATCACAGATGCAATACAGCACAGAGTTTAACCTAACCCCTGACACAGATTTAACCTAAACCCTGACACAGCTCCGGCCGATCCCTCGGGTCCCGCCACAGGTCACAGAGAGAATTGTGTTTTAATTTCTTTAAAGGCAATAAAAAACCGCGGGCAGCCGGCTCGGATTTCTCAATGAACACCAACTGCCTGCTAGGACTCCCCTCTCAAAAAAACCCCAAGCGGGTCAACTTCCACCTCAGACTCCAAACATTCACGGCACAAAATCACGGAGTATCTCGAGTTGGAAGAAACTCACAAGGACCATATAAAATCACATCCCGACAGCTCCCCGCACCAAATGCCGGGGCAGACACGGATTATCCTCCGTTCCCG
>WBMY01007790.1:105532-197662 GCA_013397315.1 Donacobius atricapilla
CCGGTGCCGCCCCCGGCCCCTGTCACCCCCCACAGCCCGGTGCCACCCCACTGCACTGTGCCCTCCCTCTGTCCGGCGGGATCCCGGAGGATCCTGCTGTGACACCGCGCAGGCTTCCGGTGAATTCCTGTGCCGTGAGGTGGGCGATGGCAGCCAGACAGGACCCGCTGACTGCGCCAAATAGGGCGATTCCCGGCTCCCGCTCCCGCTGTGGAGGAAAGTTTCTCCTCGCTGGGCTCCTGCTGGAGAGCGGCCGGCAAAGGGCTGGGAGAGCGGGAGCAATCCCTCGGATCTGCACCCATCCGGTCCCTCGGGACTCACCGGCCTCATCCTCACCGGGGGCAGAGCGCGGATGAGCTGCTGTGGGGCGAAGCCAGAGGGTGGGAGCATCCCTGTTCCCCCATGGCTGCTTTGGCTGGCAGGGCCCTGGCGTGGGGGCACAGTGGGACACAGCAGGGTGGCATCAGCAAGGAGCCCACGGCCAGGGTGTCCTGTGTGGGGACCAGCCACGGCCACCAGCTGCGGGTCCCCTGGCCCGGCTGACTCACCCATAAACATTTACATTCACAGCCGGAGCGGGGCCGCGCAGCTGCCAGGATCCAGATGGAAAATATCCCAAGCACCGTGTGAATGTAAACAGGCAGCAGGGCCGGGATGCAGGTGAACGACCACGCTGGCAATTCCCCCCGGACAGACAGCCCCGAGTGGCCTTTGAGGAGGCTGCAAGCCTGGGGACGTGGGGAAAGGGGATTTGGGGATGTAGGAATGGGGATGTGGGAATGGGAATGCTGAATCTGGCAGGGCAGGGGTGGGGATGGAGAGCTGGGGACATTGAACCTGGTCACAGCAGGGATGGGCATGTGGGGATGTGGATCCTGGGTGGAGCAAAAGGGAAAAATGGGGACATTGAGCCTGGCAGGACAGGGTCAGTCCTGGGCTATTTCCGCTCCCCCAAGGAAGGGCTCAGTTGGTGTCCTGAGTGACTGACACCTGCCTGAGCGGGCGAAATAGCGGCAACCTTTGCTGGCCTCTCATGGATTTGCTCTCCCCATCCCTCCCATTCCCAGCCCCAGTGCCAGCACTGCCGGACGATGCCGAGACCCTGCGGCCACCGTCCGCCCCCGGGGCCGAGCACCTGACAGGCAGCGGCGGCTCCGGAGGCGTCGCCGCCCGGCTGCAGCGACCGCAGGCAGGAGCACGCTGTGCCACGGGCGCACCCGTCCTGTCCCCGTCCCTGTCCCTGTCCCTGTCCCCGTCCCTGTCCCTGTCCCTGTCCCTGTCCCCGTCCCCGTCCCTGTCCCTGTCCCCTCGCCCTTCCAGCTCCCACAGGGCCGAGCCCACGCGGGGAGGAGGTCCCGGGCTCTGGACCCTGCCCCGCCGAGCGGTGGCCGCGGGTTTCGTTTCTGCTCCCCCGGGGACCTGAGGGGGAGGATGGAGAAGCGAAATTTTGGCAGCAGGATGTGGGCAGGCGGCGGGGCGGGGAGGGGGCTGGCGGGTGCCATCCCTGCCAGGAAGAGACCACCACGTCCGGGTAACTCTTTAATGGGCTCAGCCCCGAGGGCTGAGCTGGCAGCTCCGTCACACTGGCCCAAGCTAAAACCCCGGGGGACAGGGGGTCCCCTGCCCGCAGCTCGCCCGGGGACCGGGCACGCAGCGCTGCGGGATGCAGGAACCATCCCCGGGGGGCTCAGGAGTGCTCCGGCAGGAAGCTGCTGAGAGTCAGGTTGTCTCCATCGGGCTCGGAGCTGCCGTGGGGCAGCAGCAGCTTGTGCCGCTGGGCCGGGACAGGCCGGGGGCCGGCGGCCGCCTCGGCGTCGGACAGGAGCGAGGAGATACAAACCATCTCGGTGGGGCTGAAGCGGCGCTGCCCCGTCCGCGCCCGCCGCCACAGCAGCGTCCCCAGCACCCCCGTGCACACCAGGAAGGTGGCGGCCACCAGCCCCAGCAGCAGGATGGCCAGCAGGCACTTGCTCATCAGCCCGCTGGGCTCCCCGGGCACCGCGGTGCCCTCCGGCGTCGCGTCCCAAGGGGCCGGGAGGGTCGGCGCAGGCGAAGCTCCGGATTTCTTCGGTTTCTTGTAGCCCGTGGTAGGGAGGACAAAGGCAGGGCGGGCTGTTGAGCGTGGCCCCGTGGAGGAGCTGCTGTCCAGGCCATCAGTCACTGCGCCCAACCCCACGGGGGGCGTGAGCCAGCTGGGGGTGGTGGTGGCGGGGCTCTTTTGGGCTGCTGACGGTGTGGCAGGCTCTGAGCCTGGCAGCAGGTCGGGATCGGGGGGATCTGTCTCATCCATGGCATCGGCTGTGGTTGGCACCACAAATGCCCCGCTGGCCTTGGCGCTGGGTGCTGGTGGTGGGGCAGAACTCAGAAGCAGGTCGGGATCAGGGGGATCTGTCTCATCCATGGCATCGGCTGTGGTTGGCACCACAAATGCCCCGCTGGCCTTGGCGCTGGGTGCTGGTGCAGAGCTTGGGAGCAGGTCGGGATCGGGGGGATCTGTCTCATCCATGGGGTCGGCTGTGGTTGGCACTGCAGGCACCCTGAGCAGGCTGTCGTTGGTGCTGGGCACTGGTGCTGCAGAGCTCAGGAGCAGCTCAGGCTCAGGGGAATCATCCATGGGATCGGCTGTGGTTGGCACACGGAGCAGGCTGGCCTTGGTGCCGGCGGCTGGCACAGAGCCGCCATGGCTCTTGTCACTGCCGATCATCGCGGTGGCACCGGGCTCCTGCCCGCTGTCATCCCTCTTCTCACGGGAGAGGGGCAGGGGCTTGGCCGCCCCCCAGACCCACTGCCTGCCCCGGGGCAGCCCCGGCTCCAGCAGCTCAGCCCCACACGCCCACAGGGGGCTCAGCACCAGCAGCACCAGCACGGCCCGGCCCAGCGCCATGGGACCTGCAGGGGACAGAAAGGGCAGGTGACATCGGGGTCCTGCTCCCCGCGGGAGAATGCTGAGCATGGAACTGCCCCAATGTGGGATCCCATTCCAACCGAGGATCCTCCTCCCCCTCTGGAGACGGGTCCTCAGGTTTGGGGGATGGAGGATGCACCCAGCGACCTCCTCCTGCCACAGCCCCCACCTGGGGGAGCTCAGCGCCAGTGGCTCTGCTCCAGCAGCAAGTTTTGATAAGGAAGTTGAGCGTCTGGAAAGGGGGAATCAGCCGCGATGGAGGCGGCTGCTGCGGGACGGGGCAGTTGCGGGATGAGTCTCCGTGTGGAAATGAAACCACAGGGATGTCGCCCACGTTTTGACAGACCCCACTCCCGCCACCGGGGTGCCCGTCCTCCCCTCTGGCCGCCGGGCTGACACAGGCTCCAGGGCTGAGGCCACCATGAGCCTGTGCCTCTGTGCTGGAGCAGCAGAGGCAAATCCACCCCAAGCTCAGCCCAAATCCCCGTGTTCCAACACCAATCCCCCCCCCACGCCTTCGGCAGCCCCGGCGGGCGGAAGCCACCGAGGTCCCCGGGGATTCGCACCCAACAGCATCCAGGCACGGCTCAATGCTCCGGGCATCCCCAGGAGGCTCCCACATCCCCAGAGCACCCACCCGCCTCCCCAAACCCCCAGGGGCCAGCCCGGAGCGAGGCACCCTCAGGGAGCCTGAGCACGCCCTTTGCACCCGGAGCATCCCCGGGGCCGAGCCCCGATCCAGCACCTTCCCACCAGGGCTCACCTGCGCTGATGGACGCGGCGGGATCCCGACTGCAGGACTCACCGGCCAGGCCCGGGCACGGGGCGGGCGAGGGACCGGCACCGGCACCCGCGGGGCGTCGCGGGCCCCCCTCCGTCTGCACCTCCGGCCGGGCGGGGAAGGGAGGGGGTGCGGAAAAGCGGCTGCGGTTTCCAGAGCCCTCCGGGGAAGGACGTCACGCCGAGAGTGGGGGCTGGCGGCTGCGGGCACCCCCAGGAGGGCGGCAGGGTGTGGGGCTGCGCCCCAAAAGAGGGCCTTCCTGCCCTGGTGGGAGCCCCCGGCTCGGCCCCACCGGCGGCCCCGCGGAGCATCTGGCGTCGCCCCGAAAGCAGAAGTGATGGCGAACCTGGTGCCAGGGCTGCCACCCCCGCGGGCACGGTGTGGGCACGGCCAGGGAGGGGGCCAGGGTGCCCCGAGATACCTCAACAGCGGGAAACGCCTTAGCACAGGAGGAGGAGGAGGAGGGCGAGGGCCTGACTCGATGTTTTACACCGCCCTTGTGCCGGGCTGCCTCTCTCTGCACCATGCCCAGGATGCTCGGAGGGGCTCTCGGGGGGCTGCTGGGTGTTGTCCCGGGTGTTGTCCCGGCCTCGTGGCATTGGCACGGCAGGAAAACCCCCGCCCCAACCGCAGGCCCCCGGGCGGGAGGTGCAGCCGCAGCCGCAGGAAGATGCTGCAAGAGGAACATCCGCAGGAACGGGCTCGGGGTGTCAACAACCCCCCCGCCCTCAGAAACCTCAGCCCGTCCCTGCTCCGGAACACCTGGCCAGGGGGCTGGAAGAGAGAAGAAATGGGGCTCAGGCCAGTGGGGTGAGCGTGCCTGGGATGGATCCATGGCGCACGGGGAGCGTTGACTCTCTGGGAGCATCCCTGCCCGGCTTTGGGGCGGGTGTTCCGGAGGTGGTTGTGCAACATCCCCCGAAACGCGGCAGCCCTGAGAAAGCTCAAACCTGGGCGGAGTAAGTGATGCTGTTTCCAGCCCAGGCTCTGAGGCCGTCCAGACTTTCTGCAGCCTGGAAACAAATTTTACCTGGGGGAGAGCAGAATGAGCCCCCTACCCCCAGATCCAGGGTAGTTCCCAAGCTGGGCTGTTCCTTCCCGGGAACACATCACCCCCCATCCACCCCGAGATCCCCCAGCCCAGCTGTGCCATCACATCCCACACCCAGCCAAGCTCTTGGGCTCACCACTGGGAATCACCGGGGAGGATTCCATGTGTGACGCCAGGAATGGGCCCTGGCTCTCCTGGGACAAGAGCAGAAGGTCCCCAAGGACCCCCTCAGCCACATCCCCCCCCAGGGTGTCCATCATTCCATATCCCGGTTATCAACCAGACCTGGAACGCCGGGGACAGGCGCAGGATGCCAAAGGAAAAGCCAGGCAGAGGCAGTTTATAATCAATGATTTTTATCTTTTGAAAAGGGAAGCAAATATTTGGACAGATACTCTGGTCACTCTATAAGAGTGCGTCTTTCCGGACTGGGCTGGTTCTCTCCCGGGATATCACGGCTACAAAAAGCTTCAGGCACTGACTCCGGTTGAGCCTGGCGAGGCATCAGTTCATTTAAATAAAATACAGGCAAGGAACTAAAATCTCCCACACCCCCACCCCGGGGCACCTCAATCCAGCGGCTCCCAAAACTGATTTCCCTCCAATGTCAGGAACAAACCCGAGGTCCCCGAGCACACAACCCTGAAGTCACACGTACAAATCAACACAGAAATCACCACTGCGGGGAGAACGACCTTCGGGTTTGGGTTCCAAAAGAAAAAAAAAAAAAATCCATAAAAATACACATCTCAGGCATTTACTGCAATACAGAAACATCACCAAACAGCCAAAGAACCCGGAGCAGCCGGATTGTGGATCCACGGGCACGGGGCAGCGGATGCCACTTGTCCCTAAAACACAGAAATCCCACTTTTCTGGAGCTTTCCTGCTCTGCAGTCCCACCAACATCCTGTCTCCTCCATCCTGTCCTCGTGCCTCTCCAGCTACGTCCTCCCCCGGCCGATTCTGCCCTCACACACACATCCCTCCACAACAGGGAATCCTTAACCTGGAAGTTCTGAACATGCAAACACTGGGAAAAAAATGGAAAATCGGAGAATTCCTAGCTAAACTAATGGAAAATAAAAAAAAAGAAATCAATCACTTCAGCCGGGACAAAGGGACTCCTGTCCACTGGGATGCTCCAGGTGAGAGCACACGGAGCTGCCACAGGGACAGAGTCCAGCTGGGACAGGGATCCAGAGCTCTTGGACACCCGGCGGTCTCTGCCCACCTTTGGATTCAGGATGGGTTATCAGCACTCCCTGAGCTGGGAGTTATCAGCACTGCAGGGAAGGGCTGTGCCAGGAACGGCAGCACCAACCCTGCTTGGCACAGCTTTCCAGGGTGTCCTGGATCCCATTCCCAGCACAAGGACACAGCCTGGGAGCAGGGAGCCAGCCTGCCCCGTCCCTGACAGCTCCTTCACAGGGCAGACCCCGCCTGGGCACAGCTTTGCTGAGCTGAGCTTCCCCGGAATTCCAGGAGGAGCTCGCTCGCCAGCCTGGAGCACTCACAGGGCCTCTCCCTGCAGGATCCCAAAGGAGCCGTGTGAGAAACCAGTTCTCCAAACTGGGATCAAATCCATCCTCCCAGCCCCTTCTGCTCTGAAGGGCTGGGAGCGCAGGGGGGGGTTGGGGTTGGAGGTCGCTCATCTGATCCGGGAACAAATCCTTTCCTGCAAAGCTTTCCAGCATGGCAGGGTGAGAGGCAGGAATGGGAATGATGCGCAGGAGAAAACAAAAGATAAAAAAGTAACAACAGAGGCATTTTGCTTGTGGAGAATTATTGTGGAAAAATCACTTTTCTGCTGCTAATGCTGCCTTGGAAGCACAGAAAATTCCTATCATCAGCTCTGCTGTGAGGGGCTGATGGATTCCGAAAGTTCCTTAAAATCCATGAGCTCAGGAGTGTTGGGGGGCAGGAACATGGATTTACAGCAACGACTGCTGGCATTCCATAGCTCACCTGGAACTCCATGCTCCATGGATAAAAACATTCCTGCATGGAAGTCACTTCTGCCTTGAAATAGAAATAAAAATGAGCAAGTAAAGCCTGTGAGTTTGGTCATGGAATCAAACCTTGGGATTGTAGGAAAATGGGAACATGGTGCTGGCTTAAAACTTCAGTAGGAAATAAATCCCCTTGTTCAGAATGATATATTTGTATTTTTCTGTCAGCCAATGGGGCTGGGGACACGTCGTGGAGCAGGAAAGGCGGCTGATCCCATCTCCAAGGGGATTCCACAGGGAAGAGAAGGGAAGGGAACCCACCTGATTGTTCCAAATGCAGGATTAATACAAAATAGCTTCAGCTTTGTTCTCTGCACAGTGTAAACACCCCCCACACCCCCTGTCCCTTGGAATGGAAACACAAATACTGCAAAAGTGGCAAATAAGAAAAATAAAAGCGTTTTTTTTTCTATTTTTTGGCAACTCTTAAAAAAAATGGTTAAGAACAATGTGACGTTGGTCCCTAAATCTAGAAAAATGATATTTGGGCATGACATTGGAAGTCAAGAATAGATTCGTTTTTCAAGGATTCATAACAACATCTGGAAAAAACCCAAAAAACCTGTAAAATAGCACTTCTCGTTTTTGCCTTGTTTTTGACACAGTCACAGAAATTCATTGGAACATCGGGAAACAAAAAAAAAAAGCTTGGCTTGAAATCATCGGCTCTTGTTGATGTGGATTTGGGAGAACAGGAAAGCTCGTACTGGAATGTTGCAGGCGGCTGCTGGCTGAACTGGGAGCTGGGATGTGCCCGGGCTGGCGGCCCCGTCAGTCCGCGATCTTGGCCATCTGCTGCTCCAGCTTGGCGATGCGCTCGTCCTGGTTGGAGATCGTGTCCTTGATGGATTTCAGCTCCTTCAAAATCTCGTCCAACTTGGCGTCGTTTTGCTGGAAGACAAGAAGGGGCGAGTGAGGGGAGCGCTGGGGTTTCCCGAGGAAAGGGCTCCTCCCAGTGGGATTGGTGGCGGGATGAGGGTGGGACAGACTCTGGAGCAGTTGGGATGCTCAGGGCATGGAGCAGCATCTCCAGCAGCACCAGTGCACCCACCCAGGACCAGTGCCTGCTCTCGAAACCATACTTCCCTCTGTGTCCCAAAGGACATGGTTTGAGGACAGGGATTAGTGGTGAACAAGGTGCTGGTGCTGGGTTAGGGTTGGACTTGGGGATCTTGAAAGTCTTTTCCAACCTTAATGGTTCTGTGATTTACAAAAAACAATGCCAAGTAATCTTCCGTATCTACAGAAGAACCAGAACCACGGAATCACGGAATATCCCAAGTTTGGAGGGACCCACAGGGATCATCCAGTCCAACTCAGCCCTGCCCAGGACATCCCAGCAATCCCACCCTGTGCCTGAGAGCGCTGTCCAAATGCTCCTGGAGCTCTGGCAGCCTCGGGGCTGTGACATCCTCTGGGGAGCCTGGGCAGTGCCCCAACAGCCTCTGGGGAAGAACCTTTCCCTGATACCCAACCTAACCCTGTCCTGACACAGCTCCAGCCTTTCCCTCAGGTCCTGGCACTGGCCCCACCTCAGCATTCCCACCTGAGGCCATCACCCCCAAAATTCCTGGAGTTTACTCACGGGGTTTGAGGCATCCGCTGCTTTCTTTGGAGCATTTATGAGATCACTCTTCTTGTTCCCGGAGGGTTTGTTGTCCAGTATGTTCTTCTTGACCACCTTGAGATCCCTGTTTTTGCCTGGAATGTACCCGTGCTTCAAGGAGATGAGGAGAGGATCAGCATTCTTCCCCTCGAACCACTCCTCTGCTTCCAGAGCCGCCTCCGGGCCGGCTGTGTCCGGGTACAGGTCGTCCTGGAAGAGGTCGGACTGCAAGGCAGGAGACATGGATCAGTCAGGAGCTTTGGGAGGCAGGAGCTGGCTCCAAGGCCTGGCCCCGGGGCAGTGCTCACCTTGCGGGGAACCGTCATGATGATGGGCTCACACTTCCTCTCGTGGAGCTTGAAGAACCTGCCATGGAAAAGGAGAGGTTGGGACAGGGAGTGAGGATCAAGGAGATGGAGGAGATGGGAAAGGAACAACCCCAAGGAACCACAGAAATCCCTGAGATCATTAAGTCCAGCCATTCCCCCAGCACTGCCAAGGTCACCATAGCCCATGTCCCCAAGTGCCACATCCACATGGCTGTTCAATCCCTCCAGGATGGGGACTCCACCCCTGCCCTGGGCAGCCCCTTCCAATGCCTGACCACCCTTTCCATGAAGAAACTGTTCCTAATATCTGAGGACATTTCCCCTCGTCCTGTCACATGTTTCCTGGGAGAAGGGATGGGTCATGTTCCCAACCAGCAGTGATGTTCCCTCCTGGAGCCACTGCAGCGATATTCCCGAGATGTTTCCTACCCTTCCAGGTTTTCTCAAGCACGGCTGCCCCGAGCTCATTGCTCCGCTGCTTTAAGCACTCCTGAAATCCCCAGCCCCAGCCCCCAGCCTGCTGCCAGCCCTGGGATGAGCTCTGCCCACCTGGCAATCTCACACTTGTTGACGTCGAGGCCCCTCTTTGGCATGAACCCCATGCCCCTCTGCGGCTCTTTGCTGCTGAAGGTGTTGAGGTAGTGAACGTACGGGGACTCATCCGTGATCTCGAAGTAGCGGATGCTGCTGTCACCCTGCAAGGAACGCCAGGAGACCCTCCAGAGGCTGCAGGACCTGTGCACTCTGTGCCCACCCTGCTGCTCCCAACAGCCTTTCCTTCCAGGAATGCTGCCATGGACAGCTCACAGCTGGTTTGGAAGCAAGGCTGATCCCCTCCACAATCCGAGTCCATCAAACTGAACAATTCCTCCAAGTCCTGCTGCAAAACTGTGGGACAGGGATTGAGCTCGTGCTTCCAGGCTAGGAGTGGCCCCTTCCTCACCTCTTGTGGAAAAACCTCCTGCCACATCACACAGAAAGGCTATAAACCAGCTTATCCTTAACTCCAAACAATTCCACCACACCATTGTCTCTAAAACTGCAGGAGGGTGGAGACAGAACCCAAATATTCCTCATCATCTGCTACAAAGATGGGATTCATGAACATACTTGTACGGATCCTCCTTTCTAATTCCTTGCTCATCTTGGCTGTGGCTCCTATTTGTAGGAGTCCATCACATGTGGGCAGCAAATTCCTAAAAATTCCTTTTAGAAAGGAGCACCTAATTCCAGTTTTCTATTATTTAACCCCACAAAATCACAGAGAGTCACCACACGCTCCAGCATCTCCAAGGACAAGGAGGACAACACCCAGAATGCACCTTCCTCTCATACCAATGTAAAATCATCCAGGTTAACACCAGCAAGAAATGTTTTGGCAACGGTGTGGGACTTGTGGCATTAGGAGCAGCTTTACCTAATCCATCCCAAGGAAACATCCAGGTCCTTCCCAGGTTCTGCGGGATGAGCATCAAACCCATTCCAGAGCAGCCTGATCTCTCTGCAGCCCCATATTTGCTGCAGTACCGATTTTTTGGGGAACATTCCACAGGCACCACTCCCTCCAGGTGCCTCCAAAGCCTCTCCTTACCTTCCCACACAGGTAAATGATGTTGGTGTCTGGGTCATAGAAGGGCAGCAGGACCCCGTTGCTGGTGTCCATCTCGTGAAGGGCTATCGGCTCCTCCATGTTTTTCTGGAAATAAAAACACCAGGGATGTTAATAAAGATAGGAAACACTTCTGTTCATAGAGTGAGGGTCTAAATTATTAACACTCTGTAGGTAGTGAGTTCCCAGGGGTGTCTGTACCACCCAGAAGGATCCGTGTGTTACAATAAATGCTGGGAATGTTCACGAGCTGATTCATTCCCCAAGGGTATTTTAACCACTACATTAAATCAAAACAGGAGCCAGAAAAATACAAGTCAAGGGAAATATGTGACACCGTGAGTTAGTGTCAGTGGGGTAGGATGTGTGATGGATGATGGGACGGAGCCTCCTTCCCTGGAGACACTCAAAAGCCACCTGGACACAATCCAGGTGGCCCCTTCCCCCCGGAACCCTCCTGGGATTGTTGCTGTCCTGCTCTGCACAAGGCCCAGAGAGAAGTGACCTTGCCACAGCCCCTCTGCTCCCTGTGCATCTTCCCAGGCACTTTCAACCTGCAGCTCCCAGCTGATCCCTGCTCCTGCTCAGTTCCTTCACTGTCTGACCACACAGCCAAAATCATGGACGCAGGAGCAGGCAGCAGATGGAGAGGGAATAACCTCAAGTATATAAACTATGAATTTAGGATGGAATTCCTTCCTGTGAGGGTGGGGAGGCCCTGGCACAGGGTGTCCAGAGAAGCTCTGTCCCTGGAAGTGTCCAAGGCCAGATTGGACAGTGTCACAGTAGGACATGAAATAGATTGACTCCGTAGAGCTGTCAGAAGAGAAAGAAGGCTTTATTTACAATCCCAACAGTTTCTTTTAGAACACGCTGTGTAAAAAGGTCTATTATTGGTCCATGGCAGTGACACTGCTCTCCATTGGTTCAGGAATAGGAAACAACCCCTGGGACAGTTGTTCTGGCAAAGGGCACACTGTTTGCTGAGCCTGTGCTGAGAAACGGAGAGAGATGTTTTGAAAAGAGAAACTGTTGGCAGCTTTCCCTTGGGAAAGGAGCTAGCAATGGTTAGCAAGCTAAGATTCAGGTTTAGAAATATCAAGCCCACAGGACAGGGCTTGGCGCAACCTGGCATAGTGGAAGGTGCCCCTGCCCATAGCAGGGGTTTGGAATGGGATTGGCTTTAATGCCCCATCCAACCCAAGCCATTCCATGATTCCACGGCTGCAGGGCTGGGTTGGTAACCCCTGGATGTGAGGAGCAGAGGGATCCGTCCGGGCTCATACCGGGTTCCACAGGGCCAGCTGCCGCTCGCTCATGCGGCTGAAGCCGGTGGTGAAGATGTTCCCGTCCGCCAGGAAAATGGCTCGCATGGGCCGGGCTCCCTCGTGGGTTTTCTCTTTCTCCTGCAAGACAGGGGCAGGTCAGGATTAGCAGTGAACAGAAAAACCTTGGAGTGGTGGCTCCTCCACGCAGGAAGAGATCCAAGGAGCAACGTCCAACTCTCCTTCCCTGCTGCTTGAGGGAAGAGCCCAATCACTGAACCACGGGAGAAGGGAACACTCCTGGCTCATTCCAGCTCTGCCCATCGGCCTCTTGCAAGGCTGAAGGAAAACCTCTTTACAAGCTACAACTAAAGCTCTGCTTTGCATGCACAACTCCGGAACTGTAATTATACAAAAGGATTAGATGTGGAATTACACTCCTGCAGGTTTAAAACTGAGCCCTAAAATCCTGGTTCAAACACTAATCCCAATAAACCCAGACAAATCCTACAACCCCTACTATTCCTCCCGTAATTTCTGAAGCAAGTGACTGAATGTGGTGTGTAAACTGAGCAAGAAGATTCTTTCTTCCATATTTTCTGGCTCATTCCCTGCTGGAGTGAATCCAGTTGTTTCTTTAATGATGAAGCAAACTTACAGCAACAATTTCTTGTTTCCTGGGGTCGATAACTCGGACTTTTTTGTCTTTGGAAGCTGTGCAGATGAGGCTGCCGTTGCGATTCCAGCTCACGTTGTAGATCATATCCACGTGCATGTCATCCAGGTTGATAAGGGCTTCTCCTGTTCCCACATTCCAGATGATGATGGCGTTATCACAGCCTAAAATGGGAAATAACAGCTCAAGTCACAGCATTGGGGCGCACGGGGCCAAAGCCAGAGGTGGGGAAGAAGGGATAAACCCCCTGCAGCTCCAAAGATTTTTTGGTGAACCAAAACCCAGACTGGGAGTTCAGGAGGGATTTTTATCAGTGGTTAACACCCAGCTCATCCAACAATCCAGCTGAAAGGATTCACTTCTTTCCTTAGGACCCAACCCATGGAAGCCTCATATAGTGCCAATGGATAATGAATTATCCAATTTATTTCCATAATGATGTGACTGATTTTCAGTGGTCAAAAGAATCTCATTCCATGGACTGCACTAGCCAAGGAGACAATTTGGAAAATGCTGACCATGAAAGCTTGTGGGAGGAACAGCTGGACTCTGGGATACTTTGCAGGGATCAAGGGAAAGGAGAAACACTCAGGCCTGTTCTAAAAGTATATGAGAACAGGGATGAGGGTAATGCAGATGTAAATTGTTATTGCAGATCAAATAAAGCCTGGAGCAACTCTCATCCTCCAATTCCAGACAATTCCTTGGTGTTTATCCCTGTAAACTGAAGATTAAAAAGGCTGAGATACAGAGGGGGCTGTGAGCCACGTGTCCCAGTGTTCCAGCTACTGCCACGGGTCTTGTGATTCACAGGGATCTGAGCAGCTGGGAGAGGGAAGAAGGAAAAGCCGGAGAGGAAGGAGAGCAGGGAGAGGCGGCTGTGCTCCGTACCTGCGCTCAGCAGCACGTTCCGCGCCGTCGGGTGCCAGGCCACGATGCCGACTCTCTTGGAATGGCCTTCTAGCACTACCACGGGCTCTGTCAGGGACAGGGTGAGCCCGTTCTCGGGAATCTGCCACACCTGGAAGGGGAAGGAAAGCTGTCAGCCAAGGGCAGCCCCTCCAAAGAGCGTGTGGCTCGGCCGCTTCCCACCGGAGCTGTCTCTTCTCTGTGTAGACAGGAAGGGAACTGGGGAGGGAATCGTTCCCAGCTGCCAATAAACCCTTGGCTGATCCGTGAGGAACACCTTTCCTCACTCATGTGCCAGCACAAACCCAGAGCTCCTCATGGTGCAACCCCTTTACTTCCATGTCCACGGACCCACTCCGCTCCCGCTCCCCAAGGAGTGTGAAAAATCTCCCCTGCAGCTCCAATTCCATGGGAACAAGCTGCTGTCTTTCCAAACTATGCTTGTCCCTCAGAGGGATGATGCTGCAGCTCTACCACTGCCTACTTTTCACTTCTTTAGGAACACCAGCAGTTTGTTTTCCCGTTGTACTCAGGATCCTTTCAAATCCCATTTAATCAGGGAAGAGCAGTTTGGTCCTGGAAGAAGCCAAAGCAGCCCAAATCAATGCTGCCTGTTCACTTCTTGCCTGGTTACACAACCCTTCTGTTGCAAACTTCCTCAGGGAAGGGCCACCAGGAGGGGGAACAGCCCCCCAAGGATGCCAGAGCACTGGAATTCCATCGGGGGGAGGCAGCTTTTGCAGCTGGCAGCGACCAGGGATGGGACAGACAAACCCATCACCCCAAAGCCTCAGGGCAGAATCAGCCCCACCAAAACTATTCCTGCAATTCAGCACCGGAAAATCATCTAGGAATTGATTTTGACCTACACGGAGTGTACTAAAAAATGACACGGAATTCCAGGGAGAGCCCCTCGGGGAGCAGTTGGAGCTGCCGTAGGTAGGTGGCAGCATCAGAGCACGTTTGCTTTGCTTCCCATTGTTTGCTTTTCCCGGAGTTGGGAGAACTGGGCTTGCCAGACCCTGCCCACGATGCCCAACAAGCCGTGGGATGCGAGGGAGTGGATTTAGGCAGCGAGGCAGACTGAGATGGACACGTGGATTTCTGTGCTAATCCCAGTTTTTCCCTTCTCAAAGGAATGACTGGCACCGGAAAAAAACCCAGCAGAGATTCTCAGTAGGTACCAGCTCACCTCTAAATAAACTCAAAATTGATTTAGTTTTTCATGGACACAGCTCCCAGTGCCATCCTTCCCAGTACCTGCAGCATCCCAGGAGCAATGACCACAATGGGAACACCTCCCCAGGAGAGGATTCCTCTGCAAGGGGTGAAAATGGGCACATCCTCGAGGCTGCCAGAGCTCCAGGAGACTTTGGACAAGGCTCTCAGGGACAGGGATGTCTGTGCAGGGCCATGATCAAACTAGGTTCACAGGGAAATTAGAGAACTTTGGAATTACAGGACTTACCCTGCCAAGAACTCAGTTCTGTTCTGCACCATCTCAGCCAAGAAGGATCCTGAGAGCCCTCTGAGCAAGTGCAAAAGAGCCAGAAAACTCCTGAACCACATTTAAACATAAGACAGCAAGTGCAGGGGGTGGGAAAAGGAAGGGAGGCAAAATCCCAGTGAAAAGGTTTTTTTTTTTAAAGTCTCTGGAGGACAGATGGAATTTTCTGTCAGGTAAAGCCCTGGTAGCTGGGAGTAGCTGCAGAGCAGCCTAATCCCGGGCAGATTTCAGACTACTGACCCAATAATCCTGCCTGCTATTCCCAAAAATAATAAAGAAAGGTCAGGGCATGGTCCCAACTGGCCCAGCCCCTCGTTCCTGAACAGGGTGGGGGTCTGGCCTCAGCCTGGGATCAAATCAGGTTCACAGGGAAATTACAGAATTTTGGATGCAGGACTTACCCTGCCGAGGGGAAGGACTCCGGATGACTCCAAGGAAACCTTAAAATGCTGCAGGATTGCCTGGGCTTTAGGAAGAGTTTGCCAGCTCTCCCTCCTGTGGGTGTCTGGGTGTTTTTTGGGGGGTTTGATGTTAGTAAAGGCTGTTTGTGCAGGAGGAAGTGGAGCTGTGGCACAGCTGAGGGAGAGGTTTGGGGCTGCAAGAAGGGCAGGAGGGGAAGGTTCTGCACAAACAGCACGTGAGAAGAAAAACAAAGAAAACTTTTCTTTCATCCCCTTTAAAAAGAAGCAAAACCAGCCACCTCTGGCTCTGAAAGTTGAAAAGAAGTTTAAATCCATTTCTATAAAATACATTTCTTCCTACATCATATCTATCAAATTTTATCATTTTAAGTAAGGAAGCAATTTGAGACCTGGATTTATCCATGGCCCTGCTCCCATATCCCTCCAAGAGCAGGATGAGGCTCTTGGTGCATTTTTTTTGCAGGGTCAGACCTTCTCCTCATTCTCCCTGTCCTAGCTGGTGGCTCAGGTCACTGTAGGGACTCTCTTTGATTTTTAAAGGAATTTGCTCCATCACATGATCTCTGCTCTGGCCTTTCCACACAAATTCCTTAAAATCCACCTTCTGATGAAGGGAATTTTCCATATCTGAGGAAGGGCGTCGATACCATCTACGAATCTTTATCCACTAAAACATTTTCCAGCTGAACAAAAAGCCTGCAGTACATCAGAGCCATTCAGCACAACATCAAGCAGGAATATTTAAGTAATTCCTCATTTGCTGGCACAAGGAAACAATTCTTCCAAGGGAAGAGGCCACAGAAGGCATTTGCAAGGGCTCTAAAGGAAGCCTTTGGAGAGGGATGTCACGTCCTCTCCTCTTCCCAGTGCTCTCTCCAATGCAGCGTCTGGTATTCCCAACATCGAATCTGTTCAAGGTTTATGTGCAGGTGTTGTAAAAATCCGGGAATTTCTTTAGAGGAGAAGGTTTCTGGCTTTTGATAGGGCCAAGTGAAGCTTCTTTGTGCCACATGGGGGCTGCAGAGTTATGGCAGCAGGGACTCAGCCCTCTCCACCTGAGTGGTTTGCACCTCAAATCCGCATTCTCTCCCTCAATACCATCCCCAAATTCATGTTCTTTCCCTGAATGCCATCTCAAGTCCATTCTCTCCCTCAACACTGCCCCAAATCCATGCTCTCTCCCTCACATCATCCCAAATCCACACTCAATGCACGTCTGGCTGACGTAGCTGAGATCTCTTGTGGCAGAGGGTGAGATCCTAAATCCCCAAGTGCCAGGGCACAGATGGTCTTTAAGAACAAGGTCTTTTCTCTAACAGCTGGAATTGCTACAGAATCCTCCACGTCACTTTTCCTTGCCTTCCCCAGCAGAGCTCGGAGCCCATGAACAGCCACGTGTCCTGGAAAACTCCCTGGGTTTGTTCTGTTCAGGCTGCCCAGGAAGCAGGACCCAAACCCTTTGTCAAGGAAAACAGGACATTGAACTATCCATGCCAGAAAAGCAATTGAATTTGGGAAAGCTCATTAGCTCATTCCCGAATGTCCAAGCCAAGGGTGTTCTTTACACACCAATGCAGTTCCCAACTGTCCTGAGTAACTTGGGATCCATCATTTCCCATTCCAAACCTCCAGCTAACACACTCCCAGCATCTTCCCAACCCTGCACATCTCTGAGCCTGGAAGTGCAGCAAGGACTCACCTATTTCCCCTTCCACTCCAGACAGGTCACACCAAACACAACTAAAAGGGTGCAGAGCCCCAGGCAGCTCCACCCTGAGGCCTTCCCACAAGGGTGCTGCCTCCAGGAATAGACAGGAAGCTCATCCCACCCTGGGATGTGTGGAGAACCCTCAGGGTCCAGCGAGAGGTGAAGATTCCTGCAGTTTGTGTCCACGTTGGGATGGTTGTGAGGGAGAGAGCGTGGATTTGGGATGGTGTGAGGGAGAGAGCATGGATTTGGGACGGTGTGAGGGAGAGAGCGTGGATTTGGGATGGTGTGAGGGAGAGAGCATGGATTTGGGATGGTGTGAGGGGGAGAACGTGGATTTGGGATGGTGTGAGGGAGAGAGCGTGGATTTGGGATGGTGTGAGGGAGAGAGCGTGGATTTGGGATGGTGTGAGGGAGAGAGCTGGTGCACTTGGACAAGCATTTGGACAACTTGTAACTGAACTCTGTCCGTTTTTCTCCACAATTCAGTCCCTCTGGAGCCTCCCAAAATACTTCTCATTGCACTTGGATTACAGACTTATTTTGCCTCCAAGGGGGCAGCTCTGGGCCTTCACTGATGCTCACATTTCAGAAACATTCCCAGTGTGCAGCCCTTCTACATCCTGGTTGGAGAAACATTCCCTCATCCTTCCAGAGCTCAGTTCCAGCCCAGTAGTGAGCGTTGCAAACACAGAAGTTGTTGTTTTGTTTAATATTAAATATAGCCCATTTTGTTAACATGCTTCAGCTTCCAAGACTGAGAGATCACAGGCAAGAGCTGTCCCAGGAAAAGCCTCTTGGGATGAATCCCCTCCCAAACATTTTAACGATGAACAGAAGCAAAGGAATTTATCTGACATGATCTATAATAAGATTTCAATATAACATTCAGCCTACAGCATTTCTAAATATGGCCAAAGATCCCTGGAGTTATTTGGCATTATTTCATCTTCCAAGGATTTTCTTTCACTGATTCTGCTGTGTTTGCATACACGGGATTCCACATCCATCAGGAGCGAGCCTGGCTGGGCAATCACTGAGTTAAAACAGGTCTCAATCCAAGGTTGGCAGGTGCAGAATTTGGGATTATTTTTATTTATTTATTAAAAAAACCCCTTTTGACACTTGCTCAAAACTTGGAGGTACAGGGAAAATTTCAAGCGACTCCCTTAAATCAAGGGTTGAATGAATCCTGGAACATCCTGGAACCTGCTGGGCTCCTTCCCTTCCAATCCCTACCTCTTCCCAACACACATTTCGACGTCCATTGGGATATCTGAGGTAAGGAACCACCTGTCTTCTCAAAGCTCAGCAAATCAGAACACCTCACCACAGACTGGCGCTCTCATTCCTCTTCCCAAACATCAAACAAATGCACGGGGGAAGGAAAAATGGCAGAAATTCTTCCCTGTGAGAGTGGTGAGGCCCTGGCACAGGTTGGCCATCCCTGGAAGCGTCCAAGGCCAGGCGGGATGGGGCTTGGAGCAACCTGGTAGGGGCAGGGGTTGGAATGGGATGTGCTTTAAGTCCCTTCCAACCCAAACCCTTCCATGACGACTCTGCCCTCACCTTGGAACAGGAGGTTCCTGGAGACACCTCCAGGAATTCCAGAGCCCTTTGGAGCAGGAGCTCCGGCAGGGAGCAAAGCCCACCCCAGAGGGAACACTCACCATGACAGTGCAGTCCTCGGAGCCGCTGGCGATGACCTGGTCATTGTGGGGACACCAATCGATGTCCAGCACCGGCCCCGTGTGGCCACACACTGTGGGGTAGGACTTGTCAATCCTGCCTGTCTGGAGGGAAGAAGAAGAAAGAGAGCTGTGATATCCCAAAGGAAGGTGCTTCCCAGCCCTCTGTTTGCTCTTTTATATCCACAACTCCAAGAGATTTGAGCTCATGGATCAGCAGAGGAAAGAGACCAGCAGCTCTTCTGCAGCATCCACGAGCTGGAAACTCCCCAGGAAGCAAGGAAAGGGTTCAGAGGTCCAGCACAGCAGGGCTGTGATCCCACATCTCAGCACCTGCTGCCACACCATCCCTTTTTCCATCCCAGCTTGCTGGGAAAAGCAAAACTCTGGTTCCATCTGTGCTTCCCAACAGAGAGAGCTGAAGACAACAAAGCTAAAAATGGTCATTGGAAGGTGTTGCTGGTCACTGAATTTACCAGGTCTCCCTGGTTCCTTAAAACATAAAGATTTTGCTTGGATAGGAAGATTTTAGGATGCAGTTGTACAGAGGAAAAGATTGTTTTGAGGAATAAATGCTGTCAACATGGACTGTGACAGCCACATCTGCGCCACATCTCCCTGTCCACGGCCAGGGGACCAAGGCCACCAGTGCCAAGCTCCCTACAGGGATAACATTTCCAAAAAACAGAGCTAATGAGCCACTTCAATCTGAACTGGGACAAATCCAGAGATGCCAACCAAGCTGATGCTGAGGCACCCATTCTGCCCCTGGATCTACGTTTTGCTGGGGAGCCCCTGAAGATCCTGAAGCACCCGACCCCCCCCAACAGCTGATTCCACAAAGAAGGAGGAAAAGGAAAATCACTCTCATCATCCTTCCCTCTCTTGGCCAAGGCTTGCACACAAGGGAAGCAATATTTACAATACTGAAGATGCAAAGCAGTAGCAGCAGGGTGAGGAGGAGACTCCTCCACTTCCACAGCCATGGCCCTGATCCTGCCCCACGGGGTTTTGTTTCCAGGGAATGACCTTTTCATGACGAGTGATGGGAGAAGAGACACGGCAGGGAGAGGTCTGGGATGGGGTCGTGTTCTTTTGTGTTTAAACACGCAGAAGAAATGGCTGGAATTTCACTTGTGCCACTGGACGGTAACATTCCCCAACCTTGGAGGTGACATTCCTTAATTTATGCCTCCCACCCCGCTCCATGTGGGAGGCTGCTCCTATTCAGGGCTGATAACCAGAATAATGCTGGACATTGGCTTTTGAGGATGACTGACCTGGAGCCCTCCACAAACAGCAAAGCAAGATATTGATCCCAAAAGAGCCCACTAGCTCCTAAATGGCCAAATTTAGGCTCCAAAAGGAAAAACTGCCTCAGTGATTCAGCTGCTTTCGGAATTATTAAAAGGGGAAGAGTTGTGGATGAAAAGCCATAAACCTGCCATTCAAAAATTAAAGCCTGTGTAATCCCTCTTGGATGCTATAATGTGAAATAGGATTTAAAAAATTAATACACCCAACTGCCATGTAGAATTCATCCATTTTAATTTACCCAATTAAAAGGAGAACCATGCAGAGCACACGAACTGCAGAAGGCACATGACAGGCCGCAGACAAATACAGACCTGAACAAAAAAGGAAAAATAGGAATAATAACGCAAAATGTCAGGGACTGCCTGTTCTGGCTCCCTGGCAGGAATCAGTGGGATCCTCCAGGAGGAGCCCCTGATGACTATTTCCAGGCTTGCACGAGCACTTGTTGGTTCAGTTTTGGGCTTTTACAGTCATTTATTACTGTGGAGAGGCAAAAAAAAAAAATAATTTGAGCAAATTAAATCCCAAACTTCACCTTTCAGTTTTGATCACGATGAACCTGCCCAGCCTGAGCAGGAGCAGCCAGGAGCCCGTGACAGCAGTGAAGTGACACAGGAGCTGCTCCCCACTACCAGCCATGGAGCTCGGCTCTCAAACCAGGACCCTGCACTGCCATAAGGAGCAGAGCTCCCAGAATTATGGAATGGGTTGGGTTGGAAAGACCTTAAAGATCATCCAGTGCCACCCCCTGCCATGGGCAGGGACACCTTTCACTATCCCAGGTTGCTCCAAGCCCCGTCCAACCTGGCCTTGGACACTTCCAGGGATGGAGTAGCCACAGCTTCTCTGGGCACCCTGTGCCAGGGCCTCCCCACCTTCGAAGTCAGGAATTTATTCCCAGTATCCCATCTAAATCTACCCTCTTTTATATTAAAGCCATTCCCTCATGTCCTGTCGCTCCATCCCTTGTGCAAAGTCCCTCTCCAGCTCTCCTGGAGCTCCTTTAGGCACTGGAAGCAGCTCTGAGCTCTCCCTGGAGCCTTTTCTTCTCCAGGTGAACACCCCCATCTCTCCCAGCCTGGCTGCAGCCCTCAGAGCATCTTTGTGGCCTGCTCTGGATTTTCTCCAACAGCTCCATGTTCCTCCTGTGCTGGGATTCCAGAGCTGAAGGCAGCTCTGCAGGTGGGGTCTCACCTGAGCAGGGCAGAGGGGCAGAAGTCCCTGTGCATCTCCCTGTCCCCGCCCTGGAGAGCGACACCAAACCCTGTTTCCAACAGGGAACAGACAGGCAGGATGGGCAAAGGAGATGTTACAGGAGATGTCCCACACAAAAGAGGACAATCCCAGGGAGATGAAAAGCCCAGGGGCATCAACATCCTCACTTGAACATGAGAGGAGAGACTCTGCTGCTCACCAGGCTCCAGGAATAATCCCAGAATCATTCAAGTTGGAAAGCCGCCCCCCAAGATCATCCAACCTGTGACCAGTCCCCACCTTGTCACCCAGCCCAGAGCCCTGAGCGCCATATCCGGCCCTTCCTTGGCCACCTCTGGGGATGTACAGAAATGAGCATCAAACACCAAAACGAGACTAAATAAGGATGTAAAGGTGCTGCAGGGGCGAGCACAGGCCCCAGCCCTTTGAGAGAAGCTCCTGCCTTGTGGTGAGGCACCAAACGGCATCTGCACAGGAAACCACGGTGTTTTTCTGAGCACGTCCCGAGAGCTCGGCTCGGCCGCATTTCCGAAGGTGCTGCATCCGCCCCGCGCCGCCAGCACCTTCACCAGAGACGCTCCCAGGGCACTGTGCAATTTTCAGAGGACAGCCACCCGCAGCACCACCCCAGGGCTGACCCCTCAGCGCCAGGGACGGGCAGCTTTGAACTCAGGGCTGTTATTTTACCACCTCTCAGCATCACTTTTGCAAATTCCATCCACCAGGTTCCTCCACCCTGAAGCTGTTCGTCACACACACACAATTTTCAGAAGGTATGATCTATAACTGATTTATTTAAAAAGGTCTGGTTCTATTTTATAGTATTTCTACAAAGGCCAGGGACTGGGGGAAAAGGTTGACACCTCTCCCCATCCCACTGGTCAAGACAACTGCCCATCAGCCACCCATATCTCTAGGAACAGGAATGAAAACTTTCTTTGAAATTACAAAAACATTGGCCGGTGTTTACAGACCAGAGCGTGAGAAGAAACCCAAACCATGAAACTGTGAAACAGAAGAGAAGGCTGAAAACATTAGGGCAACACCACCCGGCAGCATTCCGCCCCCTGGAGCAGGGAACTCCAATTCCTGGCATTGTACTGTGCCCAGAAAAGCTCGGAAAAAAAATCAGTATTTCAGGGGATTTGCCAAAAGGGAAAGCCCAGCAAAGCCGCAGTAAGGTTATAAAAACCCACCAGGCTGCAAAATCACCAAATCCCATGGTTTTCAACGCTTTCCAACGCCGCCAGAACACCACGAGGTTTGGCAACGTGGTTGGCAGCTGGGTGTGTTTCCATGCTACTCTAACGCTCCCAGGTTTGGGGATTTATTTATTTATTTGTAAAACGTAATCGTATAATTAGGAGAGGATTTAAAGTAAATCTCAAGTGCTGATACACAGCTTAAAATTAACTTCAAGAAATTAAATCCTTCTCATTAACCGCTGGGGCTGCAATTCGACACATCCCTGGTAACTTTTGAAATCTGGAGTTGTATTTTATAAAATGTCGGTCAAAAAAGTGAATTTGAGGATTTTTAATAAAGTTGGTGTTGACTGAACACACACGCAATATTCAGGTGTTTCAGCAAGGGGTGAATTGGCCTTATTAAATTAATTTTAATTATTAAAATTAAATTTTAATGTATTTCATGTATTTCAGATCAGGAAAAAAAGTTAAATCATCAGAAATATTAAACTCAGATCAGAACAAAGTGACAGATGAGAAGAAAAAAATATGATTAAATCCAAAAGGGATGGATAAGCAACACACGAAAACTGTTCCAAAAAGTGGGAGTTTTATGAATTAATTTGAGTGTCTTGTGATCGTTTCTCCGCCAGAAAAGGGCATTTGGTGGCAGGAAACAGCTCATGGATTATGGTAAAAATATCAGGGAGAACAGCTGCTTCCCCAGCCCATGGCTGTGCTCCTTGAAATCTTCATTTAAATTAGGGAAGTGGCATCGAGTTGCACAAGCCAAAGCGGCTCCCCCTCACCCTGCACAAGTTTGAGGAAGGAAATCAGGTCACAACTGCAAAGTCTGAAACCCCAACCGACTGTACCTTTTGTCTGCTAGAGAAAATACTCCTCTTTTCTTTAAACTGTGGATTTTCCTTAAAAAAGCCTCCTAAGTGTCATCCAGGGAAGTTGAACTTCTCAGCGCTGACCCTCCATCTCTGGCTGCAGCAGCTGGGCCTGGAGGAGGCGCTTGGGAGAAAACGGGGCTGAAATGGAAGCTCCTGCCCAAGCCCAAGAGCCATCAGTCACCCCACAGCCCGATCCAGGCATCCAGAACTAATCTGGAAGATTAGGAAGTGTTATTCCCAAAAGATCCACTGGAAAGTCAGGCAATAAGAGACCACTGTGCTCTCCAAGAATCCCTCAGCAGTGCTCCCGTTCTCTTTGTCACCTCGGCAGCTGCAGGGCTGTGACACTGGATACTGGGGAAAATTTCTTCACTGAGGAAGGGGGTCAAGCATGGAAGAGACTGCCCAGGGAAGTGGGGAGTCACCATCCCTGGAAGGGTTAAAACACAAGCAGTTGGGGCATTTTGTGATGTGCTTTAGTGGGAATGAGGGCACTTGGTCAAAGGTTGGACTTGATGAGCGTGGAGGTCCTTTCCAACCTGAAGGATTCCACGATTCTGTGATTCCATCCCAGGCTGCCACAGAATGGAAACATGCAGGCTTAAAAAAGGGAAAAAACCCCAACACAGTCCTCACAGCCAACCCAAGCTGCAAATTCCCATCCCCCGGAGCTGGGAGTGCAGCACAGCTCCTGCATTTCCATGGGTATCTGCCCCAGAAATGACATGACAATTCAAACGGGACAGAGTCACTGTTTTTTTCCTTCTCTAAAACTTGATTTCCAAAGCAGTTCATCCCCCTGCTCCATCCCAACTGCAGGAAAGCCAGAGGGTATCCCAGAAGCTGAGGGCTCTGGATGAAGTGGTAAAACCATGCTGCTGTTCAGAGGATGAGCATCCACCCAGAGAGAGCAGAGCTGCTGGGCAAGGAGACAGGGATCCACAGAGATCCACAGGGATCATCCCCACGAGCTGGGAACAGATGATCCAGGGCTCCAACAAGTACAATTTCCATTTTTATTACTGGACAAAGCCTTAAAATTGCAGATGCTAGGACAAACCTCTGACTGTAAGACAGGGGATGGAATTTGCTGCTTTTTTTTCCCTGGAGGAATGAGATGCATTAGCCCCTCTGCTGCCCTCTCTTCCCTACTACATTAGAACCTGATGATCCATTGGAATCAAGCTGACAGTGATAAATATAAACTTCTTTTTATAGAGAAAAATCCAAGGTGAAATAAAATTACAAAATCCATCACACTCCCTCTAGAACGGCTGGAAAGGCTCAATAAACCCATCACAGCAAAAACCTCCTGATTTTATTTTACACACAGTTCAGAAAAGGATGATTTTCTTTCTCCCAAATCCTTCCTAGTGGAATAGGAATTGGGAAGAGCTGCTTAACAACTCTCATATGCCATGGATGAACACCAAGGCCTGTCACTTGCAGAACAACATATTCCTTGGAGAAGATCATTCCCGAGGTGTGCACGCCCCCACCCACATGCTAATTGCCTCTCAGGGCACCATCTGATTCCAGATCCTGCAGGAATGCTGCTGGTGTGAAGGGGGTGCAGGAAAGGATCAGGAAAATGGAAAATCTAATAAAAGCTATATCCAAAGGGGACTGAATAAACCTCTGGTAAAGGCCTTACGTAACGCAACTCGCGGCTGAACGTTTCTTTCTGTGTGAACTCAAATAAAAATGAACATTTGCAGCCGGTTTTTCTGTGCAGATAAAAACTACAGAGTTTTTGAAGAGGGGAAAAAAGAAATTTTTCTCCAGTTCTGCTGGAGCACAGACCCAGCACCAGAACCACCCCCTGAATCCAGCTGTTTCCAAGTCATCCTGCCCAAAATATCAGGAAACCCAGAGAATTTTTATCTGGTACATTCCCTGTGTACCCAGAGCTTTCCCTGGGATAAGCCTCTGAGAGAACCAATTCTACATCCACAGCCCAGAACAAGCAGGGAAGTTTCCAGCTCCTACCCTGGTGAGCAGAGTTAATGCTGATTATTCCAGCTCTTATCACCTACACAACCCTCACCGAGAGGAATTACAGCTTTTCCAAACTATGTGGCTCGTTCCAACAGAGGCCAGCCCTCCAGACCAAGCAACCTGTGGGAATTAGATTGATGCTCAGCGGCTCCTGCCGGAGCATGGGAATGAGGAGCTCCTGGCAAAGCCCCTGCACATGTGCGTGCAAGAAGACAGGAAGTTCAGACAAAGCATTTCCACAGCCAGCAAAGCCGGCTGGGTTGCACTGGCTGCGGCTACTCCGAGAGCTGCGGGGATGGAAAGGGGACGCGGCCCCTCTTGGGGGAAGTGGCGGNTCATCCCGTCCCGAGCTCATGGGTGCGGGTCCCGGGGGGCTCATCCTGCCCCGGGGGGGCTCATCCCGTCCCGAGCTCATGGGAGCGGGTCCCGGGGGGCTCATCCCGTCCCGGGGGGGTTCATCTCGCCCTGAGCACATGGGAGCGGGGGGCTCATCCCGCCCCCAAAACACCCCCGGAGCTTCCACCCAGCGCCCAGAGGGAGCTGGGAGGCACCAGCCCGGCAGCGACCAAGCCCGGCCATACCAAAACCCTGTGATATCGCTGAGAACTGGCAAGAAAAAGCACATTAAAACGAGTAAAACCTCCCCTTTTCTGTGCTCACCCCGCACCAAGGGTCAGCCACACCCCCGGTAATTCCCAGTGAGCCGCAAAGCGCTGGGTTTGAGCAGCCACGATGTCGTTATGGGACTTTTCCCCTGCAGAAATGCAGCAAGTGTATTTTTATGGTTCAATTTTAAAATCAGCCCAAACCCATGGTTGGAAATTGCCCTTTTTTTTTTTTTTTCCTTTTTTCTTTCCCTTGAATATAACAACAAGGATTTTGCTGCAGGGACCTTACTAAGTATCTGCGCTAAACAGCCTCAAAGAGAAATTCAAATGTTATTTAGGGTGTTGAACAACTGAAGGAACAATTTCATCAGCCCAGGCTATAAAAATAAATGCGGAATACAGGAACTGGTTAGAGCAGAGCCAGCAAAGCGCTGCATTGCAAAAGAACGTGGCCGGCTGGGGGTGAGGGACACAGCTCCTCCAGCTTCCCATGGATCCTCCTCAGATGTGGATATTCAATGGCTGCGGAAGGCAGGAACGGAGCTGAGGGCACCAAGGCAGTGATGAATAAAGGGTGGGAGCAAGAACAGAATGGATGTGAAAATAATGCTAAAGATGGCACTTAAAAATACAAAAGGGCACTCAGAATTAGCAGGAATTTCTGCCAGGGACTGAGAAAACACAGAATCAGGGAATCATTAACGCTGGAAAAGCCCTGTGAGACCACTGAGTCCAACTGTTCCCCCAGCACTGCCAAGGCCATCATGTCCCCAAGTGCCACATCCAGAAGGCTTTTAAATCCCTCTAGGGATGGAACTCCATCGGTGCTCAGGGCAGCCTGTTCCAATGCCTGACAACCCTTTCCATGAAGAAGTTTTCCACAATATCCAGTCTAAACCTCCCTTTGCACATCTTGAGGCCATTCCCTCTGGGTCTGCCCTTTGTTCCCTGGGATCAGAGCCTGATCCCCCTGGCTGTCCCCTCCTGCCAGGGAGTTGTGGAGAACCAGAAGGTCCCCCCTGAGCCTCCTTTTCCCCAGGTTGAGCCCCCAGTCTCCCTCATCAGATCTGTGTTCCAAGCACGGGGATATAAGAGGGGAAAAGAGGGATGCACATGCCCTGCCATTGGCATCCGTGCTGCGATGCAGCTGAAGGAGGAATTCCTAACCCAGGGCTGTGCCTCCACGCGTGGTCCAGGCAGGAGGAGGACACGTGGCCCGAGGATGAGCCCTAAGCAGGGAAGGGCTGCTCATCAGAGCAGCAAACTGAGCTATTCTGGGAGGTTGGGGTTTGGCTTTAACACGATGGAGACGTCGCTGCCTCTGCTCTGCCCTGGCCGGGTGGGAAATTGTGCTGAATCCTGGGCACTAATTCTGTATTCCACAAGGCAGATCTGGACGTGGAGCTGGGAAAGCAGCTCAGGACTGATGACAGACTGAGGACAACTTAATCACAGGCTTAAGAGAGGAGTTTGAGGGTCACAGAGAAAAGAATGTTGCAAAGACTTTTGATCACAAGAATTTGCTGGTTAAGCATCAGAAGGAGATGAGAAGAATCTCCTCCAGAAGATGGACGTGATTTTTCCATGCAGGACCAGGGGAAACAGGAATGCCCTTCTTGGAACCAGCTCATTCCTTGGCATCCCTCCAGTGTGGGGCTGCAAGGAGCAGTTGGATTCAGGTAGTTCCTGAACAAAGTGACAACAAAAAAAGCTGAATCCCTGACAGTAGAGAAACCTGACTTGATCATAAAGAGGCTTCTAAAATACAATTCTACGTGGAAAGCTCTGCCAGAATCGGCTCAGATGAGTCAAGCAAACAGCTTGTTTGTTGTGTTTAATGTACAGGAAGCATCAGACTGATTACAGACATTAAACACATTCATACATGGCACCGCTGAGCAGCCGTTTGTCACCACAGCCGACACTTCCCAGCCTTCACCATCCCCAACGAGACGTGGGGATGACAGCACAGCCGAGCAGGTAACCCAAGCAATATCCCAGCAGCACTTACCTTGTGCAGAGGCAGCACCAGGAAGGCTCCCCCGCCGCTGGCATCCACGATGATGGCCACGAAGCGGGGGTTGACGGCGCAGAAGGAGCTGTCCCAGGTGACGCGGGACACGCGGATGTCGTCGTAGCACTGGTCGTTCTTCACCGCCTGGCCGAAGACGTGCCGGAATTTGCTCTGTCGTACCACCCGCCTCATGGTGTCTGCACGGGCATGCAAAAGGAGAGGGTCACTCCCGGGGAAAGGAGGTCCCGGTTGTCCAGGAGATTCCTGGACAAGGCTCAACACTGGATCTTCTCATCAGCTCCACACTTTCAGCGATGCGGAAACAGATTCGCTCGCTGTTTGTAGGATCGTGGAATGGTTTGGGCTGGAAGGGGCAGAATCCCAGAATGGTTGGAGTGAGAAGGGATCTCTGGACATCACCCAGTCCAGCCCCCTGCCATGGCAGGAATGCATTCAGGTGGGTTTGGGATGTCTCCAGACAGGGAGACTCCACACCCTCCCTGGGCAGTTCCAGTGCTCAGCCACCCTCCATGGGAAGAGGTCCTTCCTCATGCTGAGATAGAATTCCACACGGTTTAGTTTATGGCCATTGCTCCTCATCCTGTTGTTGGGCACTGCTGGGAAGTCTGGCACCATCCTCCGGGCACCAAAGACCTCAAAGCTCATCCCAATTCCACCTCCTGCCACGGGCAGGGACACCTTCCACTCTGCCAGGTTGTTCCAAGCCCCATCCAACCTGGCCTTGCACACTGCCACCTCAACCTTAGGACCTGCCAAATTCTCAGCCAGCTTTGCTTTTTCCTTCTTCTATTAACTAAAATTTCAGGTTATTTTGCACCCAACCCAACCCAACTGTACTTCCAGGGGGCCTTTACAGAATTTGCCAGTTAAGCATTAATTTCCCCACTGTAAATGCGTTCCCTGACTGCAGTAAAGGAAGTTCCTAATCCCAAAAGCAGTTTTTAGACAAGTCTCCACATATTTTCAGGGATAAATCTAGTCTTGGATTGAACTTGTTTACTTTCAAGTCAGACAGGGTCCAGAAGATGTAAATAAAAATGCAAGCTCTCAAAATCCAGTGTTCCTGTGAAGTGGTTCCACATGTTCCCTAGCTTCCAGTTCTTTCTTCTATCTCCAAAATCACCCTAAAAAAATGAGTTTCCTAGGCAGAAAGGAGTAATGGAAACAAGTTAATGACTCCAATTAACTTGGTGTGTCTGTAGCATTCTTTGAGAAAAATTATTTTCAAGAATGCTGGAGTTAGAATAGAGGGAAAGGGAATTGGTGTGGAAAATTCCAGTACCTGGGAGAAGACACAGGCACAACACCAACCTTGGACTAGGGATACAACCTCTGGAGCCCTCACAGCTGGGAAGGGCTTTTCCCATCATCCCAGACTTTCTCCCTCAGAGAGGAGGGAGCAGAAGAGGAGCCTCCAAACAGCATCTTGCTTTTACATATGGGAAAAAAAATTCTGTATCAGTCTCTAGGGATAGCAACAAAAAAAAGGGGGAAAAAATAAAAATAAGCAGAGTCCACCTCCTATCTCGCCTCCCAGAAGGTCCCTAAGCACATGGAGAGGCTGGGAAAAACTGCTCAGTCCCTGGAGCTCCTCGCTGCAGCGCGATGCTCCGGAGTGAGAGACTGGGAATGTGGTTCTATCCCGAATCCCTGCTCCCAGGCTGTCTGCTGCAAATGTGATGAAAGCTCGGAGGGCTGCCTGTGACTGCAAAGGCTTCGCAGGGAAGCGCCGAGCGCTGACGGCTGTTTTGTAGTCTGGGAGGTTAAATAAAAAATTAACAACGACAAAAAGCAGGATAAGTGCAGGGAAGAGCTCATCAGAGCCGGGAAATGCCACGGAATGTGTTTGAAGAGGAGGAAAATGTTCCAATTAATGAAGCAGACAGCTCTGCGGTGAAACTCCAGTTCCGCAGAGATAAGGGAGAAGAAGCAGAGCATTTTTTCCACCAGAGCCCATTTGGGAACTGGCACTGGTGACTTCCATGGTGGCTCAGCTGCTGGGACTTGTGCCACTGGAGCCACCAGTGTGCCCAGTCCACGTGGATTTGGGGTGAGTTTTGTGATGGGGACACCTGTCCCAGGTGTGGGGTGGAGGCCACTGAACACCCTCACACTGAGCCCCCCGTGCTGGTGACACAGAGCCAAGCGCTCCACGGTTGTTCCCAGCCACGGAGAGCAGGTAGGGGTTCCCCACAGTACCTTTTCCATACTGATATTTTCAAGAGGATTAAGAATGTTTATGAAAAAATAGGTTTTAAATGCAAAATTTTGGGAAGAGCTGAGGTGTTGAAGATGCCCATGGAAATTTTTAATGGTTTCTATCCTATTAAAGCCAAACTTATGCTCCCTCCTTACTTCCATCAGTTACTGGAATTGTGTAATGCACTTTCTGCCAAGTGTTTCCCTCAGAGCGCAAATCAAAGGCCTATTCCATGCTGGACACACCCCCGACCACCGGAGTGTGATGGGAAGTCATAAACCAGGAGCTGCTCTCCAGCTCCAGCCAGCAGGTGAGAGCACTAAATCAAATCATGGACTGGTTTAGGTTGGAAAAGACCTTCAAACTCATCTCACTTCACCCCACGCCATGGGCGGGGGCACCTTCCACCTTCCTATCCAATCTGGCTTTGGACACTTCCAGCACGATCCCAGCCTCAAGCAAATCATGCACAAAGTAAAGGTGAATTTCAGCTCCGAGATGCCCAAATGACAAGAAACGCTGAAGTCTCAAGGTTCAGTTAAAACACATGATAAAAAACGCAGTTCCACACCCGGTTACTGATTTGTGTCGACTCATTCCGAACCCTGTCACACAATTGCATCCCCAGGGCTCCTCCCAGAGCTGGGAGGGCTCAGCTGAACCTCGGAGCCCACGGCCAGGTCTGGCAGTGAGCACCATGCAGGAGCAGCATCTTCCCACCACTGCAGGCGACCCCAGGCCATCCCCAGGATATTGGGAATGTTCTCCGAAGCCCAGCGTGACACCACCAGAACCCACACCCAGCTCAGCCCTTTCCCACCGGGGAACAGCCCTTGCAGCAAACCCTTCTCGTGCAGTAGCAGGGAAAAGGCTCCTGCTTTGTGCAGGGTGGATTTCCAGGAGTGCTCACCCCCTGGCAACATTCCCACCCTGCTGCGAATCCAGGTTAAAATCAGATTGTTGGGAAGAAGGTAAAGAGAAGGTTTGAACTTGTCGTGCTGAGCCAGCAGAGCAAATTGCCTGGAATCGCATCCCACAGAGCCAGGGGCTGGCAATGTGGCTGCTCTAATACTGGGAATTCGGGTGTGATGGTTACAAAGGATTATTTGTATCACTTGGATAAGTGTATCACTTCTTCACTCGATCAATACCAGAACAGCAGGAAAAAATGTTCCTTTCAAATATCAGATCCGGGGGATCTGTCACCCCTTCCACTTTCAGAGAAGAGAAACTCCCTTTACCCCACGGTGAAATCCTATGACTTTATTTCCCTCATTTTCACCCTTTGATGCAAAGGGTAATCATTCGGTTTTCTATAAATGACTTTTTAAAAATGCAGAGAGTTCAGATGCCTCCAAAAATATCCTTATTTGTTCCAAAGGGATCTGTTGGAACACACCTTCCCTGCCCTCTTCCCCACCTACAGCTCATCATCCTTAGCAGGAGCTCTCTGATGAACACATGGTGAGCAGCCTCCAAGTGCTCATTTCCATAGCAAAGGGAGTGATTCTTGGCGTTGGATCAGAGCCATTTTGATCTGGCTGCTCTCCAAGGAGAAGGAGGGGGAATGTGCTGGCTGTGGTTGGAAGGAGCAGCGACTGCGGCTCTTTCAGCTCACCAGGGAGAGCAGGTGAAAAACCCAGCGGGGGGAGTGGGAGCCTGAGCGCCCCGAAGGAGTCCTGGCCCTGCCACAGACCGGCCCTAAATGGGAAGAGTGTTTAGTCTCCTCTCTGCTTCTCAATCCTGCCGTGCAAAGGATCCCCCCTGCTTCTCCTCTTCCTCCCCGTCCATCTCCAAGAAAATCCACAGCTCAGTTTGGTTGCCACAGGTTCTCTCAGCAGCCGTGGGCAGGAGCTCCAGGCTGGGCCAGTTCATGGAATGGTTTGGAAGGAACCTGAAAAGTCATCCAGTCCCACCCCCTGCCATGGGCAGGGGCACCTCCCAGCCTGGCCTTGGGCACTGCCAGGGCTCCAGGGTCATCCACAGCTTCTCCGGGCACCCTGTGCCAGGGCCTCCCCACCCTCACAGCCAGGAACTTCTTTCCAATATCCCATCTAAATCTACCTCTTTTGTCTTAAAGCCGTTCCCCCTTGTCCTGGCACTCCAACCTTTATCCAAAATCCCTCTCCAGCTCTCCTTTAGGCACTGGCAGGGGGCTCTGAGCTCTCCCTGGAGCCTTCTCCTCTCCAGGTGAACACGCCCAGCTCCCCCAGCCTGGCTCCAGAGCAGAGGGGCTCCAGCCCTCAGAGCAGCTCTGCGGCCTCCTCTGGACCTGCTCAAACAGGTCCATGTCTTTTTTTGTGCCACTTTTAGGATTATCAGGTGAGACACCAACACCTGAGATGATTCACCCTAAGGAAAGGCTGATTCAGCCTCTAGCACGCTTGCAAAAGGATGACCTGGGCGGTTTAGGGAACCTTGGGAAGTGACTTTGGAAATACCCAAGTGGGTACGGAAGTGTATCCATGGCTAACGGGGCTGTGCTGGGGATTTTCTCTTAGGAAGTAAGACTTGGAACATGAGCATTAAAAAAATAAGTTAATTAGATCATTATCTATGCTGTTAAACCTTGGCTGAGGAACCATTTCCATCCACTTGCTGGACAGAATATATTTTTGGGGGGTAAAGTGCAAATTTAGAGGATTTAAAACCTCCTGACTGGGAGCTGAAAGGCCTTTAAATTTTGCCAGAGTTACAAGCCTCAGCAAAATTAAAACAGAAGCGTTGGACACCCTGCAAAGGCCTCCACAATAGAAGTGCTGACAGATCTACGGCTGCTGAGCTCCTGGATCCCGCTCGGCCACACACGGCATCTTGGTGGGGACAGAGGAACGAGCCTTCAAACCTCTTATTTATCCTCTCCCTGAGTTACTTCCAGCTGAATTTTACCAAAACTTCGGGTTCATCTGCCAGTCTGTGCCCTCTGAACAGCCCTGCCCTTGTGGCAGCTTTTAAGAGAACCCTGAGAAGGCTGGATGCCGCCGGCCGCGCTCACACAGGGATACTTTTCATTCCACTCCTTTCTGATCCCCCATCACGATGTGTCACAAGAGCTACCATGAGTTTGCCCATTTTCCTGTTTATAAAGGATTTATCTGTCTCAAGAATCCAACAGATGGATTTCTGTGGCTTCGGAGGGTTTGCAGCCTGCTTATGCAAGAGGAAACGCATCCTGCTAGGGAACACTTACAGGAAAACCCCCCACTAATGGCAAAATCCTGCTCAGCCCATGTGATTGTGATCCCTTCTGGAAAGGGAGGCGTTGGAATAAAAGGCCAGTTGAAGTCAGACAGCCGGAGGCTGCTGTTAAGTGGGGGTGAGGAGACACAAACCCAGTGGATAGGGAGAACAGTGCTTATGAAAGGTTGGTACTTGGGTCTGGAAAGGCTCTTCCTTAAGTGGAAAAAGTCAAGTTGATGGTGAATCCCCAAACTCCCCGTCTGAGCCTTGCTGAGGAGCTTTGGAATAAAGGTCCGGTCTTAACTGTTAAAAAATGAGAAGCAGATTAAGGGAAATAAAAATTAAGAGGTCAATGGTTGGACTTGATGATCTTAAAGGTCTTTTCCAACCTCAATAATTCCATAGTTCTATAGGCAGTGCACCAGCAGCAATTATGAATGATGTTATGGGATGGATGAGGGGTCAGCAGGGACAGGGGATGGCCCCATTGGTGAAACTGCAACAAGGGAAAGTCCAGAGGATTCCCAAGAACCAACTGTGAGGCCCAGGATCTTCCTGAACAGCTGGGCTGGGCTGAGCCACTTGGGCCTCATCAGCAAAACCTCATCAGCAAACCTGCTCTGCACTCAGGTTATTATAAAAAAAATCTAGGCAGTATGTTACAATCCTAAACCCAAACCAGGCCATGGATGTCCCAACCTGCCCCTGGCATGGAGAGAACACCCTCGGAGCAGGGCTGAGCCACATCTGCAGAGCAGTTGGCCATCATGGAGATAAGCACCGGAGAAAAGCCCACAAGGAACCTGATAATTCCCTCCCCTAGGAGCACTCTGAACATCCTACGGAAGATAAGGTACAGAGCCACACATGGAAGGGAGGACAGGGACATGCCGAGGGTTTGAGGCCATTAAAGCACCACCAGCCCCTCGTGCTCCTCAGGCAAGGCAAGGCAAGGACGGCTGTGGGCCCGAGGGAGCAGGGACTGAGCCAACAGCTGCTCCCCAGTGAGAAAAGGCGCAGAGACCTCCAGGTTATTTCCTAATCGCTCCCTTCTGGCATTTCTTCACTCCAGAGCCTCGGTTGTGCAAGCTCCGGGGTTCTCGGTGACCCAGGGCTGTGCCCAGCCACAGGGACAGGGACACACACTGCCCTGGGCTCGGTCCAGCTGCACACCTATTCCAGGGAAATCCTGCCACCACTGTCACCAGTATGTCGCCAGCAAGGCTGGAGGAGGAATTAGTATAATAAAATCCCAGAATGGTTTGTGTTGGAAGGGGCATCAGAGCTCACCCAGTCCCACCCTCTGCCATGGGCAGGGACATCTTCCACCATCCCTGGAAGCTCCAAGCTCCAAAACTGGCCTTGGACACTTCCAGGGATGGGGCAGCCACAGCTTCTCTGGGAAACCCGGGCCTCACCACCCTCACGGGGAAGAAATTTCTCCTAATATCTCATCTAAACCTACCCTGGTTCAGTTTGAACCCATTCCCCCTTGTCCTGTCACTCCATGCTCTTGGAAGACTTCATCTCCCTCTCCAAGTAACCACGGAATCAAAGAACTCAGTCTCGTGATACCAAGTCTTGCAAGACTTCAGCAAAGAAGGAAGTGGGGGGAAAAGGATGTCACGTGTCCACAAAAAGTTCAGCTCACCCCACAACTTCACATGAAAGCTCAGCAGAAAAAGGGAACAGCCACAAATGCCTTGGTGCAGTTTCTGTGCTTTTAAATACAATTGTATTCCCTCTGTGTATCCCTTTTCCAATCAATCCATATCCAGTCCATTGCTGACAGAACTGTTGTTTTCAGCTGTTCAGAGTTATTTAAAACAAAGGTGAACACTACTACAGATGGTCACAATTCCAAAACACATCATATTTGTGTGCAGATTATTTTCAGTCTTTGGTTACTTGAGCCTAGGTTGAGCAAGACCCTGCCATCTGATTTCACTTCACTTTAAAGACAAAAAGCTGGAATATGAACTTAATACTGAAATTTCCAGCTGTTCTACCACTGGCAAGATTCTATTTTGGGATGGGAACCTAAACCACAAACTACCAGGGAATTTGATTATATCTCAACTGGGGAGCCCAGCACATACAAAACTGTAACACAACCCAAACTCTGAACAAGCTGAAATTTCTGTTCTGGACGAAGCACAAGGTGTTGGCTGCAACCTGTGAAACACTTGATACAACTCTGGATTTCAGAGCTGTCACCTGAAATGATTGTATGAAAACATTTACAATAGGATGAACTCTTAAGTCAGCAGTGCCTGTAGAGCTCATATCTCCCAGGATCACCAAGAAAGACTCGTTATTTCCTGAGGGTTTACCTGTGTGTACTCGTCTCACATCTTCCCCCCGGGGCTATTTTCACTTCAAGATTTCCAGGGATACAATTCATCTTCTTGGGGAATCACCTGGTTGTGGAAGGTGTCCCTGCCTGTGGCAGGGAGGTGGAATGAGATGAGCTTGAAGCTCCCTTCCAAGCCAAACCCTTCTGGGATGATCTTACCACTCCCACACTTTGTCACTGTATCTCCACATCCAGCCTTACATCACTGACCATAATTTGCAGCGACAAAAGGACGCCGCAGTTAAAGTCATTACCCCGAACTGAGAGCGTTGGCTGGCTTCATTTAATCTGTGTCATCTACCAGAAAGGCAGAGCAATGAATGCACACAAAAATCATTACACAAAATAATTCAGCAGGAGCCATAGTGGCATGGGGAACCAGCAAAGGGAGACACCAGCAGGAATGGGAGTTCTCCTGCTGCACTAGAGCAGCAGCCTCCAAAAAGCCTCTTTTTTTGGGTTTATATCTTTTAAAGCATCCTCTGTCAGCTGGCACTAAAGCTGCCCCCACCACATAGGTGGTGAGGGATGTTTTAGGGGATGTTACCACAGGCTGGGCAGAAAAAGGTGTTAAAATGAAAAGAGCAAAGTGGAGGTAAAAATAAAGGATTGAAACTCAGGACAAAACCTCATAAAGGCAAGTAACATACAAAATACAGGGCTAAGAGAGCAGGGATTGAACATTCCAGGTGCCTCAGTGCATTCAAATCCAGGCTGGAGCATGGAAGGCATCCCTGCCCGTGGCAGGGGGTGGAATGAGAGGAGCTTTAAGGTCCCTTCCAACCCAAACCATTCCGGGATTCTGTGATCCCTGCATTTCAGCTTCCGCTTTTGCTGCCAGCAGAGACAGTTGCACAGTGGTTGGACAGCACAGAAGCTTTTTACTGGATAAGGAAAGGGAAACCTCCCACACACTCCCACCTCCGACACCGCTGTTCCAGCAGCCGACCACAGAAGGCCGTGGCCTTTCACATGATCCCCTCCAAAAACCCTTCCTTTTCTTTTCCACAGGAATAAACACCAGAGAAGCTTCTTTGCACGCTGCATCCCATCCACTGCCAGGAGACAGAGCAATATCCTGAACAACAGCCCTGGGAGCTGCAGAACAGAGACATCACAGCAGCCCCAGGGATGCTCCTGACACCCATCTGAGCAGCCCTGGGGAAGAGGGAAGAACAGGGCTCCAGACCACATGGTGATCCCAAGGGAAACACAAGCAGGAGTGCACGGCTCTCCCAGGATTGCAGCTAAGGGAAATCAGTGATAAAATGCTTCTCCCCAGCACTGACCTAGTTCTCTTATCAGAGCTAATAGGGAAGTAGCAATCTGGTCAGAGCTGCTGCCCCGACCCGCTGGATTCCTCTCTCACTCAAAGGTTACATGCCAGCATTTCCCAGACCATATTCCTGAGATACATTGGAGGCTTTTCTTTTTTTTGTTTTAGCAAAGGTTGGTGGTTGTGAACAGAAAAAGAGCTGTTCTCCAGCACAGCTTCATGAAATTCTCACCAAATCACCACCAGATCCCGGCATTCCCAACCAACCAAGCACCTTTTTCTAACAGAGTGCTCACAGCAGAAAAACGCTGTGTTTTCGTCTCTGTTTTCTCCTACAGCTCAAAGCAATCAAATCTGCCTAAATGAAATAATTTTTCTTCATTTTCTGTGTGTGTGACAGAAGAGCTTGCCAGCAGCACTAGACCTGACCCTCAGCCCATACACAGGATTTATCTGCCCTCTCTGATGGTGGATTGAAGAAGTCAAGCAGAGAGCAGCTCCCAGGTGCTGAGTGCCTAAAGCACAGAAAGAACAGCACCTGCAGGATTCCCCATTCTGCTGGAGTCGGGAAGAGGTGCAGACAGGAAGGGAACTTCATTAACACTGTGTTTTCCAGGCATGGTTCCCGGCAAACTCCAGCAGACATTACTGGGAACATTTTCCTGCTTCTCCTGGCTTACTTAATTGGATCATTCCTTCAGAAATGACCAGAGGATTTAGTGAAAGTAGAAATCCCAGAACGGTTTGGATTGGAAGGGACTTTAAAGCTCATCCAGTTCCTTCCCCTGCCATGGGCAGCGACACCTTCCACCATCCCAGGGTGCTCCAAGCCCTGTCCAACCTGGCCTTGGACACTTCCATGGATCCAGGGGCAGCCACAGCTTCTGTGGAATCCTCTGCCAGGGCCTCACCACCCTCACTGCCAAGAATTCCAATATCCCTGCCAGTCCCTCTGTCCTGTCATTCCACTCCTTGTCCAAAGTCCCTCTCCAGCTCTCCTGGAGCCCCTTTAGGCACTGGAAGGGGCTCTAAGGTCTCCCTGGAGCCTTTTCTTCTCCAGGTGAACACCCTCAGCTCCCCCAGCCCGGCTCCATGGCACAGGGGCTCCAGCCCAATCCTCAGAGGAATAGAGGAGCTGCTTTCTATTCCTCAATTGCAACAACCTTTAACATCCATAGGAAGAAATTCTAAACATTAAAGATGTTATAAGAGATAAACAGTGTCAGAAATAAAAGGTTGCAGGTCCGAGTTCTCCCAGAGCGCTGCACCATCAGGGAACCAGGACCTGCAGAACCCTCCACTCCAAACACCAAATGAACTGGGATACAAATTCCTCCCAACTCCGGAATAAGGCAGAAACAACAGATCAGCACAACCAAGGATCCCAAAGAGCCTGGCCAAGAGTGAGTCAGACTGACCAAGCGAGGAGCAGCGTTCTCCACATGACCCGGCCTGACCACAGCGGCTCCAAGCTCTGCTGGACCGAGCACAGCTCCCAGACCTGCCGGGAGCCTGCGGAGAGGCCGGAGCTGCCGTGGGGAATGTGACCTGGGAGCAGCAGGATGGCCAAATGCAACGGCTGCACCTCACGGATTAACAGCACAGCCACACATCTCCTGCTGGAACAGCAAAGAGGATGGGCTGGAGTCCTGGAAAACATCTCAGGTAGAGTAGAGGTACAGCACAGAGCAGCGTGGTCACGCTGGAATTTCGTGTGGACACACTCTGCTCCAAAAAGTGACAATGAGCTTGGCTGGCACATCCTTTTCAACGACACCCACCCAACAGGTGAGGTCCCCACACTGAGCTTTTAATGTTCTCAAAACAACCCCAACAAGGGTGAATTGTCAAAGACAAGACAACATTCTCACCCCAGGATGCGGGAGGTTTGGGCCGGACAATGCCAACACCTCGGATTTTAATGCAGCACAAACAAGCTGCAAAATGAATCTCAGTGCTCCCAGTTGGATCTGGCGTGTGTTTCTCCACATTTCCATTTGCTGTCCTGCCAGCTCTTCTGGCCAAGCAGCCTATAATTCCAGGAGCACTATTGTCATTCCGTCCTGTTTCCGTAACGTGCAATTTGAAATCAGGGCTGGGGGAGGGAGGACAGGGCTGGAGGAGGCTGAAACTCAAATGCAGACAGTTCAATGTGCTAACTTGACTTTAAATCCCTGTCTCTTGGTGCCAATTACAGGCCCCCAAATGTGTTTTAGCAGAGGCTTCCAAGTTCAAACGCATTTCCTCTGTCCTCCAGATGTTCTTTGTCACTGACCTGTCGTGGGATGACAGTGAGGGGGCACAACCTGGTGTCAAAACATGAGGGTGACACAAAGCACCTTCCTCACTTCTCTGGGCAGGCAAGAAACCAACAACTAACTTAGGGAAGTAGATTTAGTCTATTAAGGAGTTTTAATAAACATTCTAGGCTGTGAAGACAGATTTCAGAACCAAGAAGGAAAAACATCTTCCCACCTGTGTCCTTGACACCTCCACAGCACCACTTGCACCTCTGAGCTTCCCTGAGCGGGAGAATCACACCCACCCCAGCACTGGGCAAAGGCTGATTCCTTGGGGAATTCTTGGACCTTCAGCTGGCTGCTCTCAGCTGGAGAACTGGTTTCCAGTGAAGAATTACAGCCTGTACCTTGATGACCTTTAAGCTTTACTTACCTGTTGGCTTGACAGTCACGTTGCTGCACGTGCAACCCACGCTTCCAGTCCTTTGGGAATCCCTGTGGCACTTCCAGCAGCCCCGGAGGAGCCCGGCCAAAACAAGAGTTACACCCAGATAAGCCCAGCTGGTTTTTATGGGAGCTTTCAGAGCACTTAAGAATTCCCTGAGTAGAGCAGAAGATGGATGTGGCAAAGCACGGATTCAAAGAGCAAAAAGATAACCTTTACCCCCAAAGAAACATCAGGGAGCCAAGAGAAGAGCAGAGAGATAACCCCAGGGTTGCCTGACCCTAACCAGGGGCACCCACCTTTAACAGCAGCACCTTAAAACACCACACAGAACAAAGTGTTCCAGAAAGGAGCAATTTTCCTGGCATTGGCCAGGGAAAAGATGCTGGAAGCACAGCAACACTGAGCCAGAGGAGTTTTGTGCCCACCCTTCAGGCTGTGCTAAAGCAGAATATATTGCAGAGGAATGTCTGGCAACTTGCATTTGCCTAAGCTGGCTCAGGATTCTCTCCTGCCTTGCAAATTCATCTCAGCAGATCCAAAAATTCAAATAAACCTTAAAAAGTATCACTGAAAACTTTAAAAAAATGCGATACACCTTCTGTTCTGAATGAGACAGCTTCAGGCCTCCAGCCTCCAAGATACAGTATCATTAATACAAGTACTGCAGAAGGGAATTAAGTAAGAAATTAAGAGTTTAAAAGTGTAATAACGGTCATTTATCCACACGTACACATCCCAACCACGTGTGCTGGGGCAAATACCTGAACCATGTGTAAAACAACTCCACTTAGCAGTACATGCTACAAGTAGTATGTGCTAGAAGTATTCCCAGCCTAGTACCTGCCAGACCCTGAGTAAAATGTGTCACCTCACATTCCCAGCTTGGAACGAAGGATACCAATCTGTTTCACACAGGTATGATGAAAAATGCCAAGGAAATGCCAAGCAGACACCCTGAGTCAGCTGGGGGATCCAGATTCCAGCAGGAAGCAACAAACCACAAGGGCTTTTTAAGTATTTAAAGTGAAAAGGGAGGGGGAAAGCAACTCCAGGAGGCAATTCCAGCCCTGAGCGTGTGCCTGAGCCTTGAGCCTTTGCTGATGACAATCTTCCCTCTCAAGCCATCATCTGCCCAGCATGGCCAGTTTGCCCAGTTCCCAAGGGACACGCTGCTTACTACAGATTGAATTTGTAACAGCCTGCTAATCCCTGGAGCTACTAATTACACCCATTATCAGTTTGTCCAGCATCCAGGTCTGGCACACTGTAGGATGTCAAGTCTCCATCAGGTTTACGGATGGGTTTGGGTTAGCAGGGACCTTAAAGCTCATCCCATTCCACCCCCTGCCACAGGCAGGGACACATTCACTGTCCCAGGTTGCTCCAAGCCCCGTCCAACCTGGCCTTGGACACTGCCAGGGATGGGACAGCCACAGCTGCTCTGGGCACCCTCTGCCAGGGCCTTGCCACCCTCAGAGGGAAGAAACTCTTCCTTAAACGTAAGTCAAATAACCCCTCCTTCAGGTTGAGTCCATTGCTCCTTGTCCTGTCAAAACAGTTCCTGATGAAGGAATGCTCAGGAACGGGACGCTGCAAAATGTGCTGCTTTAATACTGCAGATTTTTATGTTTATTTGGGAGAAACAATGGATTTTCAAGGACTCCGGAACACGGTCTCTATGGCAACTATATGCAGAACCACAGGGAGGGAAGTTCCCGTATTTCCAAATACTCAGAACTGAGTGATTTGAAGTCCATTTCCCAGGGATTACTTAAACCAGGAACAGCAGGTGCAATGCCCAGGCTCATACAGGGATGCAAACAAATAGTTTCAGGCATACCATTCCCATGGAGTTTTAAGAAATCCTGCTCAGACACATCTGCTAAAAATGCAGAATGGCTGCCCTAATATTCAGCTCAGAAGAATTATTACCTATGTGCTTGTTCCTACGTAGATGGCAGCCAAAATCTGGAAAACCACAGGGAAACCCTGGTCCTTCCTAAAGGGGACACTTGGCCTCAAGCAGAGCTCAGCAACACTCCAAGGAAACCTGGGAGCTCATCTCAGCATCAGGCTGGGCCTTAATCACTTTAAGTCAGATCCCACCACTGGTTTATTGCCATTGCTCTTTCAAATTCAATTATTAAAAAAGGAAAACAAGACAAACCTAATTATGCTGGGCTGAGAGGCCCAGCTCAATGTCAGAGTCACTGCAACTTCTGCCACCAAGAGCCAGACCTCAGACGTCATCACAGGCTCAGCAAAAAGCAGATTAGAGATCACTTATTGTTATCACCCACAAAACACGGACTGAGACAAACCCAGTGGCGTGGAAGAAGCAAAGTGGTCGTGCTGAAGAAATTTGTCCTTTCCCTAGTGCAGCTGATTCCCTCTAAGCCATCAGCACAGAGGAAAAATGGTCCAGAAGGCCATGGTTTGTCACTTCCAGACCAAGGAGATCTCTTCTATCTACCATGGGCACATCAGCAGCCTGCAAAAGCACAGGTTTTCCCCTTTGGAGGCAGCAGCAGATGCCATTTTCAGTATTTCTCTGTCAAGTTCCTGACCTAAAGAGCAGGGACTTTAAGGTTTTCAGGATGTTCCATCACAAAATCCTCTTCCATTTGAGGCTTTGTGACTTTGTGACTCCTTAGGAAGGTGTCTGCTCCAAAGGATCCCCCGTCTTACTGGCATCAGGAACTTCATGGGAGAGGGATAAAATAAAACTATCTGCTCGCCCAACAGCCACCTTCTACTTTCCAGCTCCATCATTATCTCCAGCCATTAATCCTGATTGGATTTATATTCCCTACACAGCCCCATGAACACAACTAATGGCTAGTGATACAACTAATGGCTGGTATATTCCATTAGGATCCTCTCCAGACAATTTGTTCCTCCGAGGACGAGCCCTGCAAAGCTGCCAGTGGAACCCAGGAACAGCTGCGCAGTTCTGTGTCACGCTGGTATTTCACACGTCTATGTGTGGTTTGAGATGAGAAAAGCCAAAGGAAGTCATGTACTGAATAATTATAACCTCATAAAGAAACAAATAATCTATTTTTTTTTCACCGTTACTCATAGGAGGAAAAGCAGAACAAAGCAATCCTATTAACAGATAAAAAGAAAGAGCCCAGTAAACAATTCCCAACCATACTGGTGGAGCCAACACATCCAGAAAAATGGACTTTCACTGCTGCTTTCCTGAGTCACTCAGCTAAGCCTAAAACCTTTTTCTGCTTCATTTTAACCACCACTTGCAACTGTGCAGGATGTGACAAAAACTCAGCAGTTCCCATGCCGTCAGCCCCAAGCCACCAACAGCCTGACTCTTCACACATGGCTCCAGGAGCTGCCTGCACGGAATCTCTGAGCAGTTTTTAATCATACCAACTTCGGAGCTACCCACCAGAATACACCAGCCCAAAAATATTAAGAGGGGGAGACTACAGGGAGCGAGCTAGAAGAGAGCACAGACATTTAATTCTTGTTCCTATGCCCTGCAAAGGCTTAAACTGGGGCACTTCAAATCCTCAGTGAGTTTCTGTTCCAACACATCCTCGGAGAAAGGCTGAGATTATCACAAAAAACCTCAGTAAAACAAAATCAAAACAAACAAACCCAGACTTTTAAAAGTCAAGTGAAAATGTGCCTGTGAGCTTGCCCAAGAGGACATTCCTGGCCCTGGGAGTGGTGCATTGATGACCTCACCGGGCTGCAAACTCAGGCCAGGAAGTGTTTTGCTCGTGTCTTCAGAAGAGGAAGCTGGCATCCCGGGGATATTCCTCGGAATCGATCACCAAATGAGGCCCAGGACCGTGAATTCCCTCCCCACCACAACACGACGTTTTGGTTTAATGAGCCGTCGTTAAAGTCGAATGTTGGACGTGGCCACCGCGATGTCACCGAGGGCAGAGCTCAGCACCCTGTGCTGCATCACCCAGGGAAAAGCTGATATCTCCCCGTTCTGCGCATTCCTCCTCGTTGCCATTAAACTGAATCCCTGCCTTTCGCTTGGAGTGAATCCCAGAAGTGACAGATGCAATAAGCATGAAGATTTCACTTGAAAAAATCCAATGATGTTTGAAAAGACAGCTCGGGAGAAGGCAGAGCAATGCCAACAGAGAACTCAAATGCTGATTAAAGCAATCTGGATAAAAGGCTACAAGTGACCATTGAAAAATTACTATTATGAAGTGCTGTATTGAAACAAACACCGAGCAAATGCTGCCTGACGTGTCCTCGAGTGTGGCAGGTCTTACTGGGGCTACCAAAACCACAGAAATACACATATACCCAAAACAAACAGGCATTGCCACAAAAGTATTTGATCTTCTACCTCTGTGTACACAATCCTTAGCAAACACCACTATTAGCTGCAACAAAACCTTCCTGCAAGCACAGCCATCTGGATTTTTCTCCCCCCCTTGAGCAGAAAAGATGATTCAATGCTCGTTATTCAAATGAAAATGGAATAAACCCTCTCCTGCCTCCTGCACACAACACCCGCTGCTTTCCCCACATCCAAACACGCTTCTCCCAGGACACGCTGTGCCAGTTCACACCATTTCCCCACACTCCAGAGCTTCCCTCGCGCGTGCTATAGAGGCACACAGAGGGAGAGGATGGAGCCAGGTAATTTGGGAACAGCCTGGCCTAAAATTAAAACAAAATCGGGAAATTCAGCAGCGAACTGAAAAATCACCCGCAGCCTGGTGTGTTCAGAACATCCCTCTCTGATTTTGCCACCGTCCTTGGTCTTGCTCCCAGTAATCCCCACGCACATCTGCACTAACAGACGTGCTCAGACCAACTCCAGCTGCTAAAAACACCCCAACCCTAACGCATATCACTTATCTTAAACAATAAAACTGTTTTCATTGGGTTTACTTTTGTTTCCTGGCACCATTCACTGCCTTTTTTATTTTCTTCTTTTTTCAGACCTGTCTCCTGTGCAATCTGTCAGTTACGGCATCACAATATCTGACAGCTGAACCTCTCTGTGGTGGTGTTGGACACCTGCCCATGAATCCAAGACCTTCCCTCGTGCTGTTAATGGAATCGGTGGGAATTTCATAAAACACAGGTATGGACTAACCTTTAAATTTCAGCCTTTGGCATATCACTGTTAAACAATGTGGCTTCCTGCATAGGACAACAAAGCCCAGGGACATCTGCCCAAGGCGAAGGGATGGAATGAGATGGTCCTTAAGGTCCTTTCCAGCCCAAACCATTCTGGGATCCCCTGGTGAGTCTAGGACATGTCACACAGCCCAGGAGTCCCCACATCTGCACAGCCTCGACAGAGCCCCTGATAACGGCGTGACAAGGGCCTGCTCTGCAGGAGCCTCCGGAAAATAAACCCAAACCAAACCCCCATCAGGGCGCTCATCTTTTGTCCTCTGCCATGGTGCACGGCGGGGACGGGCGCTCCGGGGGCGGCAGACGCCGGTGGCACCGAGAAGCTGCAGCACTGCCGGGCGGAAAAANTGAGGGACCGACTGTGTCCTCCCTGAGGGACCGGTCATGTCATCCCTGGGCATCAGTCGTCTCATGCCTGAGGGATCGATCGTGTCTACCCTGAGGGATCGATCATTTCATCCCCGAGGCACAGAGATCATCTCATCCCTGAGGGACCGACTGTGTCCTCCCTGAGGGACCGGTCATGTCATCCCTGGGCATCAGTCGTCTCATGCCTGAGGGATCGATCGTGTCTACCCTGAGGGATCGATCATTTCATCCCCGAGGCACAGAGATCATCTCATCCCTGAGGGACCGACTGTGTCCTCCCTGAGGGACCGGTCATGTCATCCCTGGGCATCAGTCGTCTCATGCCTGAGGGATCGATCGTGTCTACCCTGAGGGGATCGATCATTTCATCCCCGAGGCACAGAGATCATCTCATCCCTGAGGGACCGACTGTGTCCTCCCTGAGGGACCGGTCATGTCATCCCTGGGCATCAGTCGTCTCATGCCTGAGGGATCGATCGTGTCTACCCTGAGGGGATCGATCATTTCATCCCCGAGGCACAGAGATCATCTCATCCCTGAGGGACCGACTGTGTCCTCCCTGAGGGACCGGTCATGTCACCCCTGAGGGACTGACCGTGTCCTCCCTGAGGGATCGGCCGTGTCTGCCCTGAGGGGTGAGATGAGCCTGCTGTCCTCAGAGGCAACGCTGAGGAGAACCAGTAGCTCCACAAGAAAACAACCGCATCACCTCACGCTGTCACACCGAGCCACAGTGGCTTTGGTGAAAAAAATGAGGGTGACAAAAGCCCCTGCTAAAGACTGCAGAGCTCAACCCCCGCTAAGAATCACACTTCAACGAGACACCCAGGGCAGAGGTTTGAAACCGGAGGTTCCCCCCACTGCACTCGTGGTAAAGAGAATTGGGGGATGCTGCGCTTTGAGGTGTGATGTTTGTACCTGCGCTGTTCCGACAGGTCGGGCGAGCACTTTGCACACACGCCTGGCTGCGCACAGGTGGCACCGCCGCACTCGGGGCCATTGCGGCCTCAGGGAGCCCGAGGGGCGCTGAACAACACCCAAGCAGAGCCCACAGCCCTCAGTGTTACCATACATGGCCAAAACAAAACTCCTCGAGCTTCCTCATCCGTTCGGGCCGACGTTTGCGCCTTCATTTGCATGTGGTTTGATGCTTAAGGGGGGGGTGATGTCTCAGGGGATCATCACCCTGCTAATTTCTCTTGTAATCCTTCAGAATTTGGAGGAATATGTGTCGTGATGAGCTGAAAGCCCTCATCTTCCCCCACGGAGCTGCGACAGGACCACGAATTACCCCTTGTGAATGATAGCTGGTGTCAAAACACAGGGAAAACCTCAGGGAGATACATTTGTCCTGGTCTGACTGTCACTGCTGATGGAAACATCAGAAGCTACAGATAAAACAAATGTTATCCTACATTTATTAACCTTGATGCTAAATGTAACCGCTGATCAACAAGCAGGAAAGCCTCTCTTACCTACTAAGCAACACCTTGATAAAAAAGTGATACACACAGAGATTGGAGTGGCAAGGCTGCACCCCTGCCCATGACAACAATTACCCTGAAATTAATTAATACCTTCTTTCTGAAAGCCAGCCCAGCACAACTACACCACCCTGCTCCCTCAAACAATCCCATTAAAGCTAAAAGAGAAGAAAACAAAAGCAGCTTTGGAGCAGAGCTGCAGGTAACCCAGAGTTTAGGTTGTGATTCACATTTTCCACGTACGTACGCGATGTGTTGAAGGCCACAGAAGGAGTCAGTGATAGAGCTGAGAGTCCTGCCTGCCCATCCATAATTTATTAGAATTCTCAGACCTGTGAGGGGGGTGTTAAATTTTATAAAACTGATATTTTAATCATGTACCAAGCGATGCTTTAGCCTGGTCTGGAAAACAAGAACGAAGGCAGCAGCACCCAGCACAGCCCAACAGCTCGGAAGGGGAACCAAGGAAGACTTTTGGCCTCCAACTGAAAAGAAAAGTGACACACAGAGCACACAAAGTGAAATTTGTCCTAAGAAATCTGATTGAAGCCTAATCCTCTCAAGAGCTGCCTTGGGAGGGGTGGATCCTGCAGAGATGGAAATTCCTTGCTTGACACTGTTGGAAGAATTGCTAAGGATGGACTCAGGTGGAAATAATACCTGTGGAATTTTTGCCAGAGCTTCCTAAAACAGCTGGATGGAAACACTCCAAAGAACACCCAGATCCTGTCTGGGATTAACAAGCTGTTTAGATCACAAGGTGATGAAGAAATTACAGGAATTTTAGGTTGAATTCTCCAACAAACAGAAGAAACAGCTCAGGTTTTACATGTGCTCTTTGGTTCTGCTGTAACCACTAATTTTCATCACTTCAGATGAGTAAAACCACCCTAACAAANGAGGCACAGAGATCATCTCATCCCTGAGGGACCGACTGTGTCCTCCCTGAGGGACCGGTCATGTCACCCCTGAGGGACTGACCGTGTCCTCCCTGAGGGATCGGCCGTGTCTGCCCTGAGGGGTGAGATGAGCCTGCTGTCCTCAGAGGCAACGCTGAGGAGAACCAGTAGCTCCACAAGAAAACAACCGCATCACCTCACGCTGTCACACCGAGCCACAGTGGCTTTGGTGAAAAAAATGAGGGTGACAAAAGCCCCTGCTAAAGACTGCAGAGCTCAACCCCCGCTAAGAATCACACTTCAACGAGACACCCAGGGCAGAGGTTTGAAACCGGAGGTTCCCCCCACTGCACTCGTGGTAAAGAGAATTGGGGGATGCTGCGCTTTGAGGTGTGATGTTTGTACCTGCGCTGTTCCGACAGGTCGGGCGAGCACTTTGCACACACGCCTGGCTGCGCACAGGTGGCACCGCCGCACTCGGGGCCATTGCGGCCTCAGGGAGCCCGAGGGGCGCTGAACAACACCCAAGCAGAGCCCACAGCCCTCAGTGTTACCATACATGGCCAAAACAAAACTCCTCGAGCTTCCTCATCCGTTCGGGCCGACGTTTGCGCCTTCATTTGCATGTGGTTTGATGCTTAAGGGGGGGGTGATGTCTCAGGGGATCATCACCCTGCTAATTTCTCTTGTAATCCTTCAGAATTTGGAGGAATATGTGTCGTGATGAGCTGAAAGCCCTCATCTTCCCCCACGGAGCTGCGACAGGACCACGAATTACCCCTTGTGAATGATAGCTGGTGTCAAAACACAGGGAAAACCTCAGGGAGATACATTTGTCCTGGTCTGACTGTCACTGCTGATGGAAACATCAGAAGCTACAGATAAAACAAATGTTATCCTACATTTATTAACCTTGATGCTAAATGTAACCGCTGATCAACAAGCAGGAAAGCCTCTCTTACCTACTAAGCAACACCTTGATAAAAAAGTGATACACACAGAGATTGGAGTGGCAAGGCTGCACCCCTGCCCATGACAACAATTACCCTGAAATTAATTAATACCTTCTTTCTGAAAGCCAGCCCAGCACAACTACACCACCCTGCTCCCTCAAACAATCCCATTAAAGCTAAAAGAGAAGAAAACAAAAGCAGCTTTGGAGCAGAGCTGCAGGTAACCCAGAGTTTAGGTTGTGATTCACATTTTCCACGTACGTACGCGATGTGTTGAAGGCCACAGAAGGAGTCAGTGATAGAGCTGAGAGTCCTGCCTGCCCATCCATAATTTATTAGAATTCTCAGACCTGTGAGGGGGGTGTTAAATTTTATAAAACTGATATTTTAATCATGTACCAAGCGATGCTTTAGCCTGGTCTGGAAAACAAGAACGAAGGCAGCAGCACCCAGCACAGCCCAACAGCTCGGAAGGGGAACCAAGGAAGACTTTTGGCCTCCAACTGAAAAGAAAAGTGACACACAGAGCACACAAAGTGAAATTTGTCCTAAGAAATCTGATTGAAGCCTAATCCTCTCAAGAGCTGCCTTGGGAGGGGTGGATCCTGCAGAGATGGAAATTCCTTGCTTGACACTGTTGGAAGAATTGCTAAGGATGGACTCAGGTGGAAATAATACCTGTGGAATTTTTGCCAGAGCTTCCTAAAACAGCTGGATGGAAACACTCCAAAGAACACCCAGATCCTGTCTGGGATTAACAAGCTGTTTAGATCACAAGGTGATGAAGAAATTACAGGAATTTTAGGTTGAATTCTCCAACAAACAGAAGAAACAGCTCAGGTTTTACATGTGCTCTTTGGTTCTGCTGTAACCACTAATTTTCATCACTTCAGATGAGTAAAACCACCCTAACAAACAATTTAAATGTTATCCACAGTGCTGCAAGCCAAACGGCTTGTCAAAATATGCCACAAATCCTAATTTTTCTAAAGGAAAAACTAAATCCTTACAGCAACAAGGAGCAACACACCAAAGTTTGCCCCATTTTACCAGCACCTGGTTAGCACATTTTGCAGAAATTCAGGATTGATTAAAAAAATCCACTTTTAGGCACCCCACATATTTCCCCCTCAGCTACATCACTGCAGGGTTGCTGCAAACTATCTCACAGCCTTTATACGGAAACAGCACCGTGGCTACAGACTCCACCTCTGAAACTTATGTCAGCTGCTAAATTTAGCCTCCTGCAAATATGCATCAATTCCATCCCTGCAATAAATCCCCCTGCTTTGCTCCTGCGATGAGCCTGATGGGTTTCACAAGGACCACGTCAGGTGTGTCCCACAGCCTTCCCCACCAAGGCCATGTTTGTAGCGAGAGGAGGTAAAGAAACACCCGAGGCATCGTTTTTAGGAGAAATTTTGATTAATTTCTTCAGTTTGGTGTCTCTGAGCCATCCCAAAGGGGTGATAAACCCCATTTTTGGAACCAGCAAGGTCGCTGGAGGGAGGAATTTCAAACATTTGGTTTTGCTGAAATGCTCATTGCTAAATAATTCTGAATGGAGGGAAATGGCTTAGGAGGGTTTAGAGAATCAGCAATTTAAAGTTCTGTTATTCTGCAGCTTAACTTTTAACTCAAGCAAAATATGCCAAGTCTTGAACCTTGGATTTGCAGCTATCCAAGATATACAGCTTTTCAGGGACTTTCATGTCCCTATTTATCTCTTTATTTCCTGAAGCCTTTTGATTTTTATTATTATTAATTTACTTTATCATAATATTTATTTACCAGGAAGAAGTAGGTTCTCCCACATGAAATTTGAATATTTTTATATTTCTCCTTCTATGGCTTCCATAAATTAGGGATCCCATCAAGGCCAGGTCCGGCAGCATTGGGAAGAGCCACTCCTGCTGAAATCAGGAATGTGATCTTACCTTTCACTTAACATTATTGGAATTTAGTGATTTTTTGTGCAGGGAAACTAAACCCCATAGCAAGGGGTTGGAATAAGATGGTCTTTAATGTCCTTTCCAACCCAAACCGTTCTGGGATTCTGGGATTATCTGAAATCTGAACTGATTGCAGTGACAGTCCCTCCCCACTCCACTTTCTCTGTGTGGAATTAGATTTACTCTCAGCATTAATTTACTTTTTCTGCCTTGATTCCTCCATGTCTGTGGGCACAGAGCGAGTGCCAGGGGCAGCTTTATGAAACTACTCCCAAGCCTGGTTTTTAAGAGACATTTCCATGTTCATCAACTGTTGAGCAGCTGCCAGGATGAAATTGTTCTCAGAGCCACCACGTAAGGGCTCTGGATAATGGGAATCGATTCTGTCTCTGGCCGGGAGGATGTGCCCTGCCCAGGGAAGTGTTCCCCAGCTCCTGCAAAGGGTTTGTCTGGAGGGAGAGCAAAATCCCTCTGGACTGGCCTTATTCAATCCTTGACCAGAAAGGGGAGCTGTAGATTTAGGGAATGAAGATAAGGAGAGCAAAGTGTTCCATCAAACAACAGCCAGGAAGGGAGAAGCGTCTGAGTGTGGCAGCAAGGAAAGAGCAAAACACGGATTAAAGGACAGGGTGGGGAGCCAGCACCCCTGAGCTTTATTCCCAGCTCTGTGTGACCTGGAGCCATCACTGTGCTACTTCCAGAGCCCAGAATCGGGGTCATTCACAGCCCCCCTCCCCAAAGGGCAATAAATCCCCTGTGGTGAGTGAGGGCCTGTGCTGACATCGCTCCTGTGCTGCATGGAAGGGCTGGAGGATGCTGGAGATGGAGAAGGAATGGGTGAACATTAGGCTAGGATGTGCATTAATAATTGATGCCATTGTTATTAATGATTTACAATAGATTTCATCCGGCACATCTATTAGTGCATCTCCCCACTCTCACACCTTTTGTGCAGCAATATCGGTGTCAGACACATCCCTCCAAACTCAGCTGGAAGAAAGGCATCAAAAAATGAGCTTTTACTGTAAAAAGAAACCTCTAATTTCAAGCTAATCTATTTCCTTATGTATTTTTCTCCACCATTAGACAGGATTGTGAAATATATTTTCACTTCTATTTCTGCAGTGAAGGGGAGGTAGGGCCCAATACCTAATTAAAATGTTGGGCCACCAAATAAACCCAAAGCAATTGCTTGCAACAGATGGGATTTCCTTTGTTGCTGTCTCCGGATGATTAACGAGGAGGAGAGAGACAAGAAAGCAGAACTGGAAAAAAAAACGGAAAAAAAAAAAAGAAAAAAAAAGAAAAAAAAAGCAAGCAAGCTGTATTTTATTAACAACATGAATATCCTGGGATTGACAATTCCTAGCATCCTGAACAGGAGGAAAAAAGTCAGGCAGGCAGGGAAGGAGCCGGGGCTGGGTGCTGGGGTTCCTGCTCTGATCACAGAGCCTCACTATTCAAGCACTTTGGAATTCTTTTGCCATCTCCTTCTGTTTCTCTCCCTGCTGTCTAGGATCAGGTTGGACCAAAGGTGCTGGAAGAATCAGAGATATAAGAAAGGAATCACGTAAGGGTAAATCCAGGTGAGGTGTCTGTGTTTGACATTAGGGAAGATCAGTGTTTAACCCAGCCTTTAAAACCCCCACAGACTGTTAAGGATAGAGCAAAATGGGAAGCGGTTCCTGCTCTTCCTCCTGCTCCCGTGAAAGATGTCCCTGCCCATGCAGGTGGTGGAACAAGATGGGCTTCGAGGTCCCTCCCAACCCGAACCATTCCGGGAGTCAGTGATTTTTAATTGCAACATTTCCACAGTTCAGCACTGAAATAATGTCTCAGCCTTCCCTCCCTGTTTCTTCTGGAGAACGAGGAGGTAAAAATGTGTCAGGAGGGATTGGGCTGCAGCTTGGTATTGCCTTGGGGAGGGAGCCGAATCCTTCTCACCCCCTTCTGCCTGACTTACTCCATCCACCCACTCCTTCCATCCCGGGAAGGATGAGCTGATCAAACCTCCCCGTGCCCGCTGTGAGGGGAACGCTCCAGCTCAGCTGCACCACTGGCACCAGGCAGCCTCCCTCGGAGATCCTCCCTCAGACACCACCACCCTGCTCCGTGCTCTGAGCCTGGCAGGGCTTGCAGGGACAAATATCTCCCACCTCTGTTTCTTTACATCGTGCAATGTGTCCTCAGCTGCCTCCTGAGAGCGCAGGAGCTCTTTGTCATCCCTGCACGGATGTTGTCATCCCTGACATGCACAAACTGCGGCACGTTCACGCCCCGACTCTGTCGCGACAGTAACTGATCACACCTATTTTTAAGCAAACTCAGTTCAAAGCCACCACAGATTTCCTGTGCCTTAAAACACTTATTTTCCCTTATAAGGAAATGCACAATTGCAGATTGTCACTGAACAGAAGATGGGAGTTAGGCAGCGTGGGTCGGGTGGCTCCTTGCGGGATCCAAACTCTCACACAAACACTCATTTCTATCCCTCCTATTTCTGCAGAACTGCTGCTTTACCAGGCAAATTTCAACAGAGTCCACTTCTCCATATTTCTTTCAGTGGAAGGGTTTCCAAGTTGTTGTTATTCTCCTGAAAGGCTTATTCAGTGAAGTCACAGTGCAGGAGAAAAAGAACTTAGAGAAATTAATGCTGCTTTTTTATAGCTAAAATAAAATTACATTGGCTCACCCAGTGCCTGGAGAGACAGAGGCAAATAATCCCACATAAGCAATGGGAGGACCCATCCTATGGACACTGCTGCACTGTAGCTGCTGTGAGAAGCAGTAAATTGTACTTATTCCTACACAGGAGTCTGACAAAACAAATCGTTCTCCAAAACAGTTTCACTGCATGAAGGGCTTTGAACCAACACCTGATTTCCATCCCCGCTCCTTAGGAGACTCCGTGTGCCCGGAGCACATCCCGCCTGCCACCGGGCTACTCCTGGCACCTATTTCCCATCCACAACCGTGTTCCCACCTGCCCTGCAACAGCGACCTCCAGGGCCCCCCAGCCCCACGGAGCCTGGACCCCTCACTCCTCACCTTTTTTGGTTGCTGGTGCTGCTGCCGTCCCCTCCGACGCCTTGGACTTTTCAAAGGTTTTCTTGGCATCGGCAACTTTAAGCACGTTCTCATCCTCCTGACTCTGCCTCCCCTTCCGCTCGGGCTCCTCCGAGCCCCCTCCTCCCGCAGTCCTGCCTCCAGGGAGCAGCTCCGTGCCCGCCGCTGCCCGCTGCTCCCTGCCAGCCTTGGCCTCATCGCCGAGGGGCTCCAGCAGCGCCTCCGTCAGCGCCACAGCCTTGCTCATACTCAGAGCCAGGCTCTCCTTGCTGTGGGTCCTGACAGGGGGGGCCGGGGGGGTTCTTTTCGGTATGTAGGAATCGAGTTCATCGGCTTCACCTCCGAGCTGCTCCCTGCTCTCCGGGAGCTGGCTGCTGCTCTGTCTCGAAAGCTTCCCGGTGTCTCTGGCCACCGAGGGATAATTTGTGACCGCAGGGACCATCCTCTCGAGGCTCTTCACTACCTGCTGGTCTGGCTCGGGCCTCCTGGCCGGATCCTCCTCGCTGGCCTGGCCGTTCTGGCACAGGTCAAGGAACCCATCGGGCTGGGGGGTGAAGCTCCGTGCCTGCCTCAGGCTCTCGGCTGCCTTGCTGCTGTCCCTGGGGATGTAGGAGACAGGTGTGCCTGCCTCCTGCTTGCTTTGCAGGATGTAATCCATGAGGATGGCGTTGCGCTCGAAGCTGTCGGACCTGACGGGCACGGTCGGCTTGTTCCCCTCCGAGGGGCCCTTGGGGCTCAGTTTGGCCACTGGCCTGCTCTCCACGCTGCTTTCCGAGTCCGAGCGGCTCATCTGCCTCCTCAGGACTCTTTCCAAGGAGTTGATCCTGCTGAGGCTCGGGCTTGCCACCTTCCCATCCCCTGCGTAGCCCTCCTGAATCAAGGGCAGCGTGTCCTCTGTCTCTTCCCATTCCTCCTCAGGTTCCGTTTCTGCCTCCTGGATGAGGCGCCGGTACTCGCTCTCCTCCAGCCTGTAGACCACCGGCCTCACCGTCCTGCCCGTGCCCACCCGCCGGGGCACCACCTCCAGCTCGTACACCTTCGGGGGGGCTTCTCCCTCCCGCCCTCTCCTGCACCCCTTGGACACGGGATGCTCTTCCAGGTGCAGCTCCCCTGCCGGCCCCCGCTGCCCTCTCTGCCCGCCGCTGCTCATCTCTGACCTCTTGGCAGGGCCTGTGGTGTCGCTCCGGGGGTCGGGGAGGTCCCCCCGCTCCCGGCTGTGTCCCAGGCCCTCCTGGCTGAGCTGCAGCAGTGGATAATCCTCACACGTCCCTGCCGAGTCTCCCCTGGAAGCTGGGCAGTCTCTCCCCATCGCCTTACTTGTGTCATCCTGTAAGTATCCACGGTACTGCCAGGTGGAGGCTTCCATGGCCGGGAGCTCTGTCACCGTAATTCCTGGTTCCAGATGCTTTGGGACTGGCCAGCCAAGATTTTTCCCACCTTGAGTCTCGGCAGGCTTTCAGCACCGCCTCCTGCTCACTCCACTCTGGGAGACGGCGGCGCTTGGAAGCATCAGAGCCTGGGTCATGTGAACCGGCGTTCCTTGGCCTCATGGCCAGCAGAGAGGAACATCCCATTGGCACGACGGAGCCGTGCTCTGCCACTCCCGATGCCGCGCTGGTCCCTACCCAAACACATCCCACCTGGATAACTGGAAAAACCCCCTCCAGCTGCTAATTTGCTGGTCCATGGCACTTCACAGTCAGGACTTGCTTCCTTGAATCCGCATCCTTCTCCAGGGATTCTCCTCTTTTCCCCAGCCTGCTCCAGCAACAGCTCCCCACAGTCCTGTGCAGCAATCCTGGCTTCCCTCTGATTTTTCTGCTTCCAGAGGGATTTACTGCCCGGCTGTCTGGGCAGGATCACCTCTGCCGGCTCCTTGTGGGTTCCACGGGGAGATGGAAACCCGCACCCGTGTCCCTGGCACTGTTCCCTCCTCCCTGCCCCGCGCCCGTCGGAGGCGCAGCGGCTCCCCCAGGGCTCCTTCCCTGGAAGCAGCGCTCAGCCTTGGGCTGCGTCCCAGAGTTTGGAGGAGAGATGCTGCGTGCACAGAGCGCGGGGCAGAGCCAGAGCAGCTGGAATGATCTGCAGGAAGGGAACGCGTTATGGCAAAGGGAATTGCTGTGACAGAGAACGGCTGCCCCAGACAAACACGGGTGCCCGACAGCAGCCTCAGACACGACTTTCCCTGCGGAGACTCCGAAACAGAACTTATCAAAAATCCCTATTAACGCTCCGGGCATTTCTCTAAATAACCCCCCAGGCAGAACGTTCCTCCCTTTGGAGAACCCTCCGGAAGGCGGTGGAGCCGGGGAGCTGGAGGGCTCTAATCCGTTTGTACACAGCTGGGATGCCTGGCATTGCAGCGAGCCGCAGCTCCCAGCCCAGCCGCTGCCCCTGCGCTTTGCCTTTTATGGTTCCCCGAGCCGGGAAGCATCCCGAAGCAGGATGCAGGAAAACACCTAGCTCATCCCCAAAGAGGTGCCTGCACAGGTGAGGTGTCGGGCCTGAGTTACCCCAGTGTCACCCAAAGAGTTGGCAAACAGGACCTGGCCCCAGCCCAAAGGGATCCCCTGATATTCCATGTGGTTGGAAAATCCCTCAGGGCCTCCTCAGAGACCTCAGGGACCCAGGCAGCCCCTGAGCACCATAGAGACACAGCAGCTGCGTGGGTGTCACCTGCACGGTCATGGTGCCACCGCCTCATCCCGTGTCCTGTGTCGGGGGTGAATCCCGGCTGCTGCCGAGGGGAAGGAGCGAGGGATGAGGATTATCTCAGCCCTTATCAGCCTGGAGCCAGCCAGGCCCCTCGCTGGGACAGTTCTGTATCAGTGCACATTGCAGAGCTGCTCTGCACACACAAAACCCTATTTGTTTCCACTGGAAGTCTTAAATCCCTGCCGAGGCTGCCCAGAGCAAACACAACCAATTCCCAGCGGGATCAGGGCTGGTGGCCGGGCTCCTGCTGCCCCTGCCAACACCAGCAGCAGGAGAACCTGGCAGCAGCAGGCCTGACAGGTAGAGAAATGCTGAGCAAGATGTGCTGGCAGGTGCAGGAGTGAGGAATTTCACAGCCAGGTCACCTGTCCCGTGGGATGAACTCGCGCCACATTGGCACTGTGACCCGACCAGTAATTCCGGGTGTTCCCCTCAAGCCCTCATGGCAAAGCCAAATTCCTTCTGGGCTTCTCACAAACCCTGATGATTTGGGGACAGCGTAGTGGTTTGGGCTTGTCCTGTGTGGGGACTGCACAGCCCAGGGTTGGTGTGGAAGGGGCTCGGCCGTGTCCTGGGACTTGCCCTGGGTGTTGTGTCCCATGTTCCAGGGAGCTGCTCGCAGCTCTGACACGGCACCAACGTGGTTCTGCTCCTGAACCCTCTGCATAAAAGGAAATGGCAGCTGCTGCAGCATTGCTGCTCCCCGTCCTTCAGAGGGAGGAAGAGACTTTTAGGGAATACGCACCGAGGCTGGAGCAAACCTGACCGGCAGCACAGCTCGGCCCGTGCCCGCTGCAGGAACTGGCGCCTCTGGCCTTGGCAGCGCCAATTCACAGCTTCTGCTGAGAAAAATATTTACATTTTCACTTTTCCAGAGGCCAGAGTGGCTGTTCAGCCATGGCCCAGCAGGAATGGACATAGGGGCATCATCCTGGGGCCGCAGGCAGCTGGAGAACCACTGCCAGACAGCAGCTCCTCCTCTGCCAGCGTGGAAATGCAGCCACAGCCCCCGGAGTCCTTCCTGTGGCTTTTCTGTGTGCTACAATCAGCCTCAGCCTCCTGCCAAATCTCACCCTCTTACCAAAACCACCATTAAAGTACCTGCTCACCACCCCAACTCCACATGGAACTGGGAAATGCTGGCAGGGAACCATCCTCCCATCAGAGGGTCCTTGAGGAGATCAGCTTTGGAGCAGCCCCTCCATGGGGGAGAGACAAGGGGCACAGCTGGGCCCTGCACCTTCCCACCACCCCCGTTCCCAGCCAGGAGGGCACCCAGTGCCAGGCTGCCCCTGCCCATGGCAGCTCCGAGCTCAGGCATCTCCTTTGGTCAGCGAGGCTATAAATAAACGCTCCCCGGTCGCCAGAGAGAATCTGTGTTGCTCCAGATGTTGCCTGGTTTTGCCATGGCAACATCACAACAGGATGTAACATTTGGCCGTGAGGAACTGCTCCGAAAAGGACCAATTTCCAATCCTAACAAGAACAAAAAACCAGCCAGGGACTCACCAGCAGCCTGGGTATGCTCCAGCCATTCCACAGTCCCATCTTGTGGTTCCCCATGTCCAACTCCCACCCACGTCTGGAGCTGGGAGCGGCTCCATGGGCAGGCTCCATCTTCGGGAAGCTGAGCTGAGCAGGGAGCGACGTCTCCATCGACCCAGCCAAGGGGTGTGTGAGTTAAACGAAACAGCAAACATTGACCCCAAACAGTGTTGGCTGAGGGACAGGCTGTGCTCCAGGATCTCAAACAACAGCGGGAAGCCGCTCTTCCCACTCCACAGCTCTGGGGCCCCCAGCTCAGCGGGAGCTTCCCAGCTCTGGAGAGAGTTAATCCCGGGGTGTACAAGCCCCATACACCTCCTGCTCCCGCTGTTTTCCCTCCTGTGCCATCGTGTCAGCACAACTGGAAACTCCCGAGCAGCCTTGTCCCTCTGCCAAGCGCTCCGTGCGGGGGTCCTGGACCAGGGCAGGGACAGATCCGCTCCCAGCTCCCGCTGCCTCAGCTCCTGCAGCAGCACCTGCCCAGGCCGTGCCAGAGCTGCTCCCACATCTGGAGATCCAGCCCTCCCCTGGGGATATCCTCAGGTGAAGGAGACCCAAAAACCCACCCCTGGCAGCCCTGGGCAGTGCCCTCCCTCACTGGTAGGTGATTTCCCCAGCCAGGGAGCTGCTGTCCATGCAAGTCCCTGTGGGAACTCCTGGGCTTCCACACTGGGATGTGGCTCTGCTGAGGAGACCAGCACAGGCCTGTGGGAATCCCACAGCCCACGCTGCTGCGGCAGCACCAGGCCCTCTCCCAGGTGGGATTTTCCAGGCTTGGCAAGGTGCAGGTGTCCCTTTTCTATGTGCACTGCTCCACTGCTGGCATCCTTTCTGGAAAGTGAGCGCCTTCCCCTGTAGCTCCTGGGTGGTCTCCGAAGAAAACAGGTGGAGAATGACTGATTTCCATCCTGTTCCTCTGGATGCACCCTTCAGGATCATCAGAAAACAGCCAGGACCCAAAAATGAGGGAAGCAGAGTCAGGATAGGTGGGGAATTATAACACAGGCCATAGCTCCTGGGTTATGTCCCATTCCCTCCTTTTCTTTCCACCCCTTCGGTGCCTGTTCCTTCCCCACCTCCAAACAAAGCTACAAAACTCATCTGTAAAAGGAAAAAAAAAAGTTTATTTTTTTTTTCCTCACAAGAAGCACATAAAATATCCAGGACATTTTTACAAACAAAAGTAAAAAAAAAAAAAGTGCATGATGCGTCCCTCCCGCGGACATACAGTACAAAAATCCTGCAGATTTCCATATAAAACTGGGATATAAGAAATACCGTGGAATAAAGGAACGTTGTTATGGAGTACAGCGATGCACAGGAACTGCCACACGTCGCTCACCCCCCTTCGCGGGGACTCACCGGGACTGTCCCCACCGCTCCGGCCGGGAGTCGGTGACCGGGACAAACCCCGCGGGGGCTCGGGCGGCACCACCCGCACCGGGAATAAGGTGCCGGTTTGTGCATTTCAGGATTTCTGGCAGGACGGGACAGGGTTTGGGTCTGCCGAGCAAAGCGTGGTCCGTGATGGGATGTGTCCCTGCACACCCCGCCTGCGTTCCGGCAGCGATGCATAGATAAATGGGAAAAATGGGATAAATAATGGGATAAATGGGGCTGTCACGGAGCCCTTCGGGTCTGCCGCGCCCAAAGCAGAGGGAAGCGGCAGCAGGTGAGCAGCGCCGAGCGCGGCGGCCACGGGAGGGCAGGACAGGGGGAGGGACGGCCTCACTGCCACCGGAAACACCAAAAGCACCAAAAACTCCCCGGAGAACAGCAAACAGCAGAGTCCAACAGCTCAGCAGATACACAGTGTTTGTAAACTATGAGTAAGGCACTCCATCGTAAGGACACGTACGACACGTGGGGAGGACGAGCACATCAACCTTGTCATGCAACAAACCCGACGGGACGGGGGAGGTTTGGCTACAACCCCCCGGGAATGGCACAGCGGAGCGCCCGGGGCAGCTCCCACCAAGCCGTGTCTGCGTCCCGACCTCGCCGGGAGGGAGCCCCGAGCCCCGAGCCAAGCCTGGGGCTGCTCCGGGCGGGAGCAGCAGCCGGGGAAGGCGGAGGGTGCCGAGCTGAGCCCCGCAACGCGGCGGGTTGGACGCGGCAGAACTCGGCAGGCACTCGAGAAACAGAAAGGATGTTCACTCGTATCGGCTCACGGAATTTTCGGAATTTCTTCAAAACCGTCCCCAGCACCTCTTCCCGCGGCCAGGCGGTGATGGGAAGGGTCAGGCAGCACACGGGGGTGGCCCTGGAGAGCCGAGGGTGACGGTGGAATTGTCCCGGGCAGGGGACACGGAGGTTTCCCAGGTGCTGCTCCGACCCTGCGGCACCCAACAGCCCGGGGCCTCCGGTTTAACCCAAATCCGAATCCGGGTGCAAAGGGGATAAAGATGATCCAAACACAGGGACTGGATCCAGCCATGGCTGCTGGGTTCATCCTGCCCTGAGCACGACCCACGGCTCCTGCAAAACTTCCCTCCAGAGCAGCTTTTGCTCCACACCAGCTCTCCAGGGCAGAACAAGTACAAATCAAATTCAAACTCTTTCGGGAGGGACAATTATTCACTGATTGCCTGTCCCAACAATTCCTCACGCAAATGAAACATGCAGGATCTTATGCTTAAGGGGAAAAAGGGAACTCCAGGCATTTAGGGCAGGAAAATGCACAGCTCCCTTCCTGCCATTGGATTTTCAATCAATACACTTCAGAGCAGCTGCTGCAGCCTGGCTCTGCCCCACCTCAAAGAGGGGAGTTGCAAGAAAGCCTTTCCACGGAGATTTTAAAATGTGGGAATACTCACACTCACAGCCAGGGTGACCAAATCCACCTGTCTGACCCCCCAAATCTACCTCAGAACATCACCCAGAGGCACAAGGCCTCAGATGGGATCGGGGGGCACCGAGGTTTGGAGCACATCCCTCGCTTACTTCCCAAGCTCTTCCCTCTGGATTCAGCCAGGGCTCACATGGAGCAGCTCCTGACCAGGCTGGCTGCCAAAAATATTCCCAGAAAACATGCATTCCCTACGGAAAGGGTGCACTGCTGCGATCCAAGCACCAGCGCGGGCAGGACTGAGGGCACAGACAGCCCCTGGCTGCCCACCTTTCCTGCAGGATCCCTCTCCTCAGAGCGCGCCCGCATCCCTGTGCCACCGCTCCCCCCAGCAGGATCCGCGTGGCTCCCACACAGAGCCCTGTGAGGTCTGCGACAGGCCCAGCCTGGCTCCGGCTCTGCGGCCACCCGGGCTCCTGACACCCACCACAAACAACACCCAGGATTCCCCCAGCAGCTCCCCGGGCACAGGGACCGTCCTACAGAACCGACAGCACGACCACAAACGACACTGTCACCTACGGGGGCTCGGGGAGAGCCACCCCACCTCACCCACAGCCGGTGAGAGGGTCCCCAGAGCATCCACGACACCGACACAGCTTCACATCACGAGGGTCCACAGGCAACCACGGGCCAGGCTCTGTCAGCACCGGGACAACACCGACCACAACGACAGCAAAACACCCCAAGAGCACAACACCTGTGACAGCCAGGGTGACACCGGGTCACGGCATCCCCACGGACACAGCTCAGCCCTCGTCACCTCCCAGCCACAGCCTGGGGGAGCCTCTGTAGCCACACTCCTCCAGGCCTTCACAGCTAAGGGAATTCCTTCGAACAACAACGAGAGTTCTGGGAAAAGCCTTTTGGATAAAATCCCCAAACAACAAGCCAGGACGAAAAGCCAGTGAGAACGGAGGTAGTGTGCGTGTCACCATTTTAAGGACTTTCCACAAGTGCCCTGTTTAAATCAAGACTTGTGTTTGTTCTGTAAAAAAAAAGTAATGAATAATTATTTTAAGTCTTTGAAACGGAATATCTCAGCATTTTAGATATAGATAGAGATACAAATATCTATCCATAACCACACATAAATCCACGTTATTACACTTGGCAAACAGTACTAGGAAGAGCATCCTGCAGGACAACAGGCAAGTCACACACCAAGTCCTCCTCTAAACCATGCAACACATTTTATTTCCCTTGTGCCCTTCACCGTGACCCACTGTGGTTCTTTCCTCCTCTCTTGGAGCACAAGGAGGGGACAAGGAGGCGGCACCAGATGAGCTGCTGCAAGTCAGATGATAAAACAGCACTGGCGCAATGAATAAATGCTGCAAACCCCCAAAATCCAGTCCCCTCCTCCCCTTGCAAGGCATCAACTTTTGCCCATCCAAAGCGTGTTCTTCAAGCTCCCTGCCAGAGGCTTCCCTCCCGGTTTGGAGGTGCCGTCGGCGCTCCTCAGCGGGGGCTCACAGAGCACGGAGCACTCGCTGGACACGGCCTCCTTGGAGTCCGTGATGGTGGACACGTCCACGTCACTCGCCAGGTCCTCGGAGGACAGGTTGAGACATCCCAGCTTGGCGAGGGAGTTGGACCTTTTCAGGGGTGAGGACACGGTGAGGCCGGCCAGGCGCAGCCTGGTCTCGATCTCCTGCGTGCGCTGCTTCACCAGGCCGGGCTTGCCCCGCACGCTGTGGATGCTGTCGCTGCTGGAGCTCCGCGTCAGGTTGGAGCTGCGGGAGGAGGAGGGCGTGTAGCAGATGGTCTTCAGGAAGTCCTTGGTGAAGCTGCTCATGTGCTCCAGGCGGCACCCGGCCGGCGTGGAGGTTTTCTGGGAGATCCCCTCCAGGACGCGCCTCACCCCCACGTCGCTCTCGGCAACGCCGGGCACCAGCGGGGCCGGTGCCAGGAGAGGCACGAGGCCGGGATGGGACAGCAAGTCCTCGCTTTCCTCCACGATGCTGGAGTCCACCCTGCCCAGGGGGCTGTCCCGGAGCAGCGCCGAGGCGTCCGAGGGCAGGCTCTTGAGGCGCTCCAGCTTTTTGGTGTGCTTCCTGACCAATCCCGCTTTCTGCAGCTGGAGCAGCGACTCCTGGTGCTGCATCAAGTAACTGTTGGTGCTCGGCTTTTCCAAGTCTTTGCTGAACAACAGGTACTTCAGGTCCTTAGTGGGTCTGGGGTCCTTCCTGGCCAGAGACTCTTCCCTCACCACCTCTGCGTGAAGGAAGCTCTGGTCACAGTGGGAGTTTCTCCCGGGCAGCAGAGTTTTTTGGGGGGTTTTTGGCGCATCTTTCCCTCTCTCCGACGGGCTGCAGGGCTGATCGAGTGACCTGCACATGCCAACCTCCACCGTCCCTGGCAGCAGAGGGAGCGGAGCCACGTTGTGTCTGGTCCTGCCGGGCTCCTCGGGGGGGGCCCTGCTGGGCAGGTGCTCCATCAGGTGGGAGTGCAGCTGGGACAGGAGCGGGGGCTGCGTGCAGATGGTGCCGCTGCGCCGCGCCGCGCCCGCGCCGAGCCTCTCGCACTGCTCCCCGAAGGGCTCGGGCGCCAGTCCCGCTGAGGAGTACACGCAGTCGGCGCAGGACTGGTAGGAAGGCTTCACCTTGCTGAGGATCCCAAACACGGCATCGTGCTGCAGGAGAGGAAACAGGGACAGATCAACGAGCGCGGAACTGACACCAGCACAGCCCACAAGGCGTGGCACAGCCAAAGAGATCGGGAGCAAAGCCCATTTCCACCTCAGGACCTGCAGCAGGAACTAAAGCCACGTGCTTTGCCAGTGTCTCCAAGGAATACCTACCGTGCCAAGCGAGGGTCATGCAAGCGAGCTGCCCACAGCACTTTACAGGGCACTCACTGGGCACTCTCTGGCATCTACATCCACAGCTCGGGCAAGCAAAGCCCTGGTCAGAAGCGCCTCGAAAGGGGAGAAGCTCATCATGGAATGAAAGGCTTTTTCCAAGTCAAATGAAACTGGGCTATGAGGATGAGAAGAGCAGTTTCACTTGCAGCAGAGTCAGCCATGCCAATCACCTCCATCTCACCTCCATACGCACCTCAAAATCCTCTGGGCAACTCCTTTTGCTGTTGTTGTTATTCAAGTTCTCCCTATTGAGCCTGCTCTCCTCCTTGTGCATGGACAAACGCCGCTTCCACTTTTCCATGGGATTTTCCTCCCTGACACCATCCTCCCCTGGCTCCCCAAGGACCATCCTTCCCTTCCTGGGGCTGAAGTCCAGTTTCTTCTTTGCCTCTTTCTCACAGAAGCCGCCCAGCTCTGCCAGCGGCTCCGCTCTCTCTGGGGCCTTTCCCGTGTCCAGCAGCCTCCCCTGGGATGGCGCAGACGGAGGCTGTCCCACCAGGGCATCCCGCTCCAGCTGCTCCATGTGGAAGAAGCCCTCCCTGTCCCCGGGAATCTTGTTGCCCAGCAGCGTGTCCGAGAGGCGGCGGAAGCAGTAATGGAAGCCCACGGGCGCGTCGGAGCCGCCGCGGTTGTCCAGGTAGGCCGACTGGGAAGGCATGTCCAGGTCAGCCAGGCGGTTTTCCAGGTCGATGTCCAAGCTCTCCAGTAAGAAATCTCCTGACCCCGTGGTGCCGTCGGTGTGCTGGGGCAGGTTGCTCTCTGCCTGCTGCTTCCACAGTTTATTGTGGCGCTGCTTGCTGGGGAGAGGACAAGGACACGAGTGACTGCCCTGCAGGATGCCCAGTGCCCGGAGCTTCCTTCCATCTCCACAGCCCAGAATCCAAGGGCTGGGCCCAGACCTGAGATCCCACTTGGACAAACCACCTTCAGCACTGGGATTTTTCTCCCCATCTGCCCATTCCAGAGCAGTGCCCTGAGTGCAGCTGTGGTGGGATCAGACCTTGGGAGACACCCCAGGGCACAGAAGCCCCCTCAGAGTAAAACACCCCAAACTGACGCCTGTGCACGTCCCGTGGCACAGCTCCTGCTGAACCAGGGGACAGAATTCTCTCCTCTGTCCTTAGAAGATTAACACTACAGCCCTTGCAGTGACAGAGCCCTAGGGCTGGCACAGAACCATGAACGCTTTGCCTCCGGAACGGCCCGAGCTCCGTTCTGCCTCATAAAACAAGAACAATGCTGTGCTGAGCAGCACTGGCTGCTGAGAAATCCAAACGTGCTTCCCAAGCACGGGAGAAACCCTCACTGCATTACACCAGAGCAGCTCTCCCAGCTAATTTCCACGCAGGGCGCCTGGCACAGGGAAGGTTCAGGAAAAGCACGACTGACCCAGGATTCTGTCTGTGCCCTTCTAAAGGGACCCTTCGGCTACACATCTGTGGACACGACACCGACAGAGCCCCAAGGAGATCCAGCAATCCTCTGTGGCCTTATCCACAACCAGCTCCTTTCCTTCCCACTCATCCCGAGCCCTACCTGGCATCCAGGATGCCCTCGTACTCCAGCAGCTGGCGCATGAAGCCGGCGTTGGGCCGCGTGATGCTGCGCTTCTGCTTCACGTAATTGTAGGCCTTTTCCAGGGACCAGCCGAACTCCTTCATGGCATAGGCGATGACGGTGGAGGCGGAGCGGCTCACGCCCATCTTGCAGTGCACCAGGCACTTGGAGTGGTTCTTCCTGCGGGAGGACAAACAGGAGAATAAATCCCACGTCACCGGTTATGGATCTGTTAGGGTTTCACCGGAGGAGGGACGGCGCTCCCTTTTCTGCCCACTCCGCATCATGGCTCTGGAGGGGAGGAACGCTTGGGATTATGAGAAGAATCCCTCTGCAGAAAAGCTGGGAGTTAGAAATGGGCAGCCTCAATCATTTCAGAGACCACCATGAAGCCTCCTGCCTCCATCCAAGCCCTTGGATATGGGATCACTGGGAAAAGGCTGAGTGTAGAGGCCCGGCAGGGTTTGACAGACTCTGTCTCCACAGACAGCTGGGGCAGCTCCAGAACTTCTCCAGAAGAGGAAACATCCTCATTTCCTTTTGGAAGCTAAACAAAATAGTAGTAAAACTGCTAGGCTAGGAACAGGTTAATGCCAGCCCAGGAAGGGACAGGGCACGAGGGAGCTCCGGGAACATGGAATGATGGTGCCAAGGCTCTGCAGTTCGTGTGGCTTTGTGAGGGCTCAGGAGGGGACACTGAGAGCCGGGCTGTGCCCTCCCCAGGGCCAGGTGTGCCAGCACTCACTTGGCCTTGTTGATGAAGTGATAAGCCTCGTTCCAGTGTGCCAGCAGGTCCGTGGTCTCCTCGTCGTACACCCGGATGTTGTGATAGGCGAACAGGCCTGGGAAGAAGTTGTCGATTTCCCGGGTGACGTTCAGGATGTAGTCAATGCTGTGGGCACCGGGAGAGAACCCTGAGCTGCCACGGTCATCAAACAGGCACTGAGGGACACCGGGAATCCACGGAATCCAACCCAACACGAGCTGCAAGGTTTTACCTACAGCCCTAAGCCCAAACCCCCAGTACAGCCAGTGACACAGGGCACACAGGAGGCTGTTCTGCCACCTCTCACTGCCAGCACATCCCAAACACCCCGGGCACAGGAGGGAGAAGTTTATTTTAGCCCATTTATTGTCTCTGAGTCTGGGTAACCCAACCAGGAACTCGCTGTCCCACATAGCTCTGGGGATGAAGAAAGAAGTGAATCATCTGGGAGCATAACCCAGGGATCACCATCACCAGCTGCAGGTTTTAGCTGCAGTCCCATCCCTTCCCCTTCTTTCTGACCAAAATCATGAGAGTCACAGGTTAACTCTTGATTCCTGCCAAATATCACAGCAGGGATAACAGTGTACCCGAGAAGGAATGCCCAGATTGATTTATCACCTCCTATTACTGAGAAAAATCAAGGACACAGGATATTTGTCTCAGAATTTGTCCAGCTTTGCCTTTGGACACTGCATATCCCAATGCAAGACATAATCATTAACACTCTGCTTGATTTCCTTGTCCCTAGATGCGCAGACATCTGCTCTCAAGGACTCCAAATGAAACATTTTCAGCTGTGCTGAAATTGTGAAGAATTTCAGTTCCTCACATCAAGGTTGGCGCAGGCCTTGAGTGAGCAGCAAATATTTATAGGCAGAATTCTCCCTGATCCAAAAAGTGTGGCAGGGAATGGAGCCACGCAGCACTGTGGGGATGGCAGAGACACCTGGAGCGGCCTGTCCAGGCAGGTCAGGAGGAGTTTGCTCATCCACAGGCAGCTCTGCTCCATCTGAATGGAGATTTTTCCTTACTGCTGCAACCTTTGCTCCTCTGCAGCCTGCAGGAATTCACACCTGGCACAGCACTGGGAACACTGGGGGATGGAGATCCTGATGGACCTCACGAATGACAGGTTTTATTATTTTCACTTTGTGCTGGAGATAAATGTGAGGTTGGAGAGATTTCTCCAGAGAGCTGCTGATGGGAAGTTACCCCATGGCTGGGAATGGGCCCCAAATGATCCCCAGAGCCTACAGATGTCCTCTGCAGAGTCCTGGGGGAATTGCAGGCACACAGCGGAGGGTTTGGAGCCTGGGAGCAGCAGTACTCACCCCGAGCCCTGCAGCTCCTCCAGGTTGGAAGCGTTCCACTCGGAGCCCTGCAACAGCCACAAACACACGTTTCCAAGGGGGCCCAAAAGAGCTCTTTTCCCCAAGGATCTGCAACCCCTCATCCCCAGCCACCCTCCTGGGCTGACTGCAATGTTGGGAGCAGCCTCTGAGACAGGACTAGGGCATTGATGTCCTGTCCGGAGCAGGCAGGGACCTGCTGAGGCAGGGACCAAGGTACAACTCACCCACAGAGTAGTTCTAGGCCAGGGTGTGACAGCTAATCCCAAATCACTGCCCTTGGTCACACTGGATTTTTAAACACAGGAAGAAATAGCTCAGGGGGACCAAGTGAATACACCTCTGATCCCAGACATGCCACACATGAGAAGTGAGGCAAATCCTGAAAGGTCTGGGGGTGGTTACACCTTGGATTGCCCCAAATCCTCACAAGAGAAAGGTTTAAACTGTTAAAAGGCAGGTTTTGCCCTGAAACACGAGCACTTCCTCTGACTCTGTCCAGAACAACAAAAAGAAAGACCCGACGGGCACGAACTGTTCATCTCTGGGAAGTCTTTGTTCCAGAGAGGCAGAGCCTGGTTTTGCCTGGAGTACCATCTAGTGGCCAAGGATTGGACAGCAGAGCTCTCCCGGAGCTCCTGACACTCACCAGGTACAAATGATCAAAAATCAGGGATGGTTTGTCCATCTGACCCAGGATCAGCAGCATTTCATTGTCTATGAATTCCTTGAATTCCTTCAAGTTGCAGTTCATGTGTTTCTCCAGCTCGTTTCGGATCTGCAGGGCAAACACAAAGGATGGCACTGGAATCTTGGTGTCCAACAGAAACATTTGTGGGCACTTCCCTGCAGAACACTTTTCACTTTTTCATTAAAAACAGCAACAGGGACTCAGCCTTCTGGAGATCAGGAATTTCAGTATGTGGCACCTCTCCAACCATCCCAGAATGGTTTGTGTGGGAAGGGACCTTAAAGCTCCTCTCATTCCACACCTTCCACTCTCCCAGCTTGCTCCAAGCCCTGTCCAACCTGGCCTCAGACACTTCCAGGGATTCCAGCTGCTCTGGGAATTCCATCCCAGCCCCTCACCAGGAAGGATTCCTTCCCAATATCCCATCTATCCCTGCCCTCTGGCAGTTTCAAACCACAGTCCCTTGCCCTGGCATCCTGGTATCCTAAATCCCCAAACGAAGAAGTCGTAAATAAAGCTTCAGATAACATCTGAGGGAAAAAAAAGTATTTTGGGGTACCTGCTCCTTAAAAATAATAATTTGAGAGATAAAAAACAAGAGCTTGTCTGCGGCAGGAGCGAGGAACACGTCCACAGACAGACACGTTCTCAGCTTCCTCCTACCACTTGCATGTTAATAACCTCCCCTAAAAACCAAAAACCCACCCCAAAAAGAACCATTCCCACTCTGATCACGTCTGCACTGTGGGTGGATGGATTACACCAGCCTGGGGGATGGATCCAAATGAGCTCTAGCCTTGACTCGTGATTTTCCATCCATAAACTCACCAGCAAAATGCTGTCTGCAAGGTCCTCTGACATTTGTTCAGAAAAAAAAAGGAAATAAAACCTTAAAATTTAACTTGAAAGGCACAGAGTTGTTACCGAGGTCCTGAAAGACAGTTCTGATGCTGAGATTATCCTGATACCTCAGGAGGGAGGCGCAGCAAAGCCAGAGCAGAGCCTTTACAGAACGGTTGAAATGCACGTTCCAAAGCCAGGGACCCCCAGGCATACGGTGCCTGCTCACCACTCTCTCTCTTGGGAGTCTGGCAGGAGGAATAAGAGTGAGAATGTTTTATGTTTACCTCCTTGGAAGTCACATTTTCCAGGTCTTTGCTGGTCATGATGCTCCGGAGCTTGGCTTTAATGAGCCGCTCGGTTCGTTCCCTTTCCGTCGGCCTGGGAAGGAACAGGAATAGGAGGGGAGGATTCCAGGCTGGCAGCACGTGCACAGCCCTGAGGAGGGAGGGGAAAGGCTTGAGCTAAAGGGAATTTTTTATGAGAATAATGGGAAAAAAAAAACCAACAAAAAAAGCAGCTTGTTGGTGCTCATACAAGCTAAAGTTTCAGGTCTGACTATTTCACACAAATTTTTCTCTTTCGTCGCTTTTGCAAGCCCAGAAATGAACCCGGCCAGGAAGAACAGGAAGAAGGGGAGATTTCCTTCACGAGCCAAGCACACTTTTCCAAATAAAATGCTGCACTGACTTGTCAACAAAGAGGGCTGGGGAGTCGGGGCGGGTGGACTCCAGGTCCTGCATGGCGTTCCACTCATTGATGCAGCTCTGGTCCGAGCTGATGCAGCTCTCGTAGTAGGTGGCCCACACCAAGGCCAGCCCCCCTGGGAAGTAGTTGTACCTCCTGGCAACTTCACAGGCTTTGTGGAGGATCTGTAAAGCAGACCTGCAGGGTGGGAGAAGAGATTTGGGCAGCTGTGAGCGGACAAAGCAGGAGCTGAGAGAATTTCACAGAGGAAAAGTGATTTTCAGCATTACTTGTTGCAGTTTGCTCTTTGAAAGCAGGAAATTTATGGTGTCACAGCTCAAAGAGGCACAAACTGCACCTTGGGGGCTCCTCACAGCAGGGCCAAGGCAGGGGCTGGAATCTTCTCCTAATTAACAGAGAAGGAGGCACAAGTCGCTCTGGGATCTAATCATTAACCAACTTGTACAGCCAAAGGAAGATAAAGAACAGGGACAATTTTCCAACCACCTCCAGCAAGGAGCCTGATGCATATTTACCAGCATTCCTGGCCCCTGACAGGCTCCAGGGACAAGGCCCAGATTGGGTCATTTGTTTTTGCAAATCCTAACATTACTTTTTTCCTTCCTTCCCTCCTCAATTTTTCCCTTCCCTTCTGCTCCGAAGTTGTTGCACTGAACACATCAAGCACATCCCAGGCTGGCAACAGGAGGGGCCAAGCTCAAACTGACAGGAACAGGAGTTCTGTTTGTTTCTGTACTGATCCATTCGCAGCACAACATCCTTCTCCACATCTCTATCCCTTCCCTAGGAGATGCTGCAGGGACGGGGATCTCTCCAGCATTGCCCAGGCAGAGGGAGATGCAGTTCCATGTGGAGCAGCCTCTTCAGGGAGGAATTTGCTGGCTCAGCCACCTCTGCTTCAGGGGTTTAGAATCCCTGCACAGGTGAGGGCTGGCAGGAGCTGGAAGGTGAACAGAGACCTGGGGCTGCAGGAACCCCAGGAATGGGGCAGGACACAAGGAATGCCACAGGCTGGCCATGGGCCCTGAACCTCCTCTGTCAGCCACTGAGAGAAACGTGCAGAGAGAGGAAATTCTTGGTTTGCAGCTCAAATTCCAGGAATTCGAGCTCATCTTTCATATTTATTCATCTCCCTGGTGCCACTTCCCCCATGCTGAAGGACACAGAGCTCCTCTGAACTAAATACCTGTTGTGGAGAAGGCTAAAATGCAGCTCATTTTTTTAAAAATTTACTGACAGAAGGCAGAGTCTCTCCCTGAGCCCAGCCCCTCACGTACCACATGGCTTGCACCGACACAGGTTTGAAGATGTGCATCCTCCCTGCAGTGCTCACGCTGAAGCCACTGATGGAGAGAGGGAAAATCCAGTCAAAACCTGCTTTTTTCTGCACCCCAATCTGCTCTCTGCAAACAGCTACTGCACTGGGGCACTCATAGGCCAAAGAATCAGGATGAGAATTTCTCTCACTGATTTTCCAACCTCCCAAGTAAGAATGGCAAGAGGCTGCCAGGAATGAGAGCTCCAGTCCTCGGTGGGGTTTCAGAGCATTCCCTGGAACCCTGGGAGCAGTGAGGGCAGCAAGACAAGAACTCACTGTTTGAATAAGAGGACTCTGCAGCCATGAATCCAAAATGGGCACTTCATTTGCAAGGTGATGGAGAATCTCTCCTAGAGCAGTCCCCAGGTAGGGAAGGACATTCACATTTATCCTTTTAATGTGGTTTCTTACCCATCCCCATCCAGATGGATTTTAGTATCACTCCACAGGCGAAGAACCATTCCTATAGTGCAGCTTTTACTGGAAGAGAGATGGTGAGACAGGAAGTTAAATATAGGCCACGATGTGGTCATGCCAATAGCCTAAATTATTAATACTCTTTAATTTTTAAAATCCTCAAGGCTTGCTCTAGTAATTCCTTGTAATATTTTAGGCCATCAAATAAAACTGGAAGCTGGAGCCTGAAGGTCTGACAAGGTGACAGCTTGTGGTGATTGCTCCATGGGATCACTCTAACAGGTGGAACAGATGAAAATGGATTTTAGGGGGTTATTTGACCCAAAAGAACACTTTCAGTTCAGACAGGCAATCTGGCAAGAAAACCCTGCTATAATGAAGGCCAGGAACTTCCAGCTGTAAATAATTAAGCTACTGAGATATTCAGGTTTTAAAGGAAATTGGGATGCAGACAGCAACAGAAATTCATCCTTCCCCTTGCCTCACATCAATAATCACCAGGAGCAAATTACTGCAAGGTTGTTTCAGAACGGAGCTGACACGGCAAACCTCCCCTGCTGTGGCGAAGGGGAATGCCCCCACCAAGGGAAGGCCACACAGGAATTTCAGAGCAGAACAGAGCCAATGACAATAATCTGACAAGGAAGGCACAGCTGGGAGCTTCCCTACAGATCCCTCTGCTGTGCAAAGCTTCCCCTTCCCACTTTCCAGGGGAAACCACTACTACGGTTTTCCAGAATTAAACCAAACTCACAGAGGCTGCACCACAAGGAGAGGGCAGCTGGTTAAATCATGGGAGAACACACACAACAGCCTGGCGGCTCCAGCCTCTGACTCCAGCTCTGCCAAACCAGCCCCTTCTTCCTGAGCCAAGAGCTTTTCTGCCTTGGTTTACTCACCAGAACTGGAATAAACTGAGAGGGGCTGCAATAACAAAATATTTCACTTGCTTTTCCAAATACTGTGTGCTCTTATCAGTCAGACAAAAGGAACAGCTCGTTGCTGACACAGTTGTTTGTTGGTTTTGGAGCCACTTCTGCAGTATTGTTTTTTGACGTTATTTGGCAACAAAGCTACTCCCCAAAAGCAGCTCCATTGCATCATTCCATCAACACACTGGAGTCTGGGGGAGAGAATGAGTTCCAGTTTTGTAAATGTGTCTGCCAGAGCATTTTGCAGGGGGCAGGCAGCAAACTCCCACTGGTGAGGTGGATGTCATGGCCTTTGATTCCACGGAGACTGCAAACTTTCTTGAACAAAAATGTCAGAAAACTCAGCCTCGTGTCCTTTCTCTTGCTGGACTCTGCAGATGCAGGTAACCCAACTGCTGGGGGACAGCTTGGTGCTGCCAGAGAGCCCATCCTGCCTGGCTGCCAGCTCGGACCTACCTCTCCTTGCTGGAGAAGTCCACTCCCAGCAGGATGTTCTCCTCGGTGTCCTGCCGCCCGCTGCTGTACACCACCACCATGTAGCGCACGCGGTCGCTCCACACGCTCTCCAAACGCACGGCCTGCAAAGCACCTCTGCCTCATTAGTGCTGCCACTGCCGCACGAGGCTTTCAAAGCTCTGATTATGCCCCAAAGCTTTATTTAGTGCAGTATGGAAGATGCAGCAAGGCTCATTGCCGTTTTGGTGAGGGGGAGATTAGCCGAGATTACCCGCTCCAGTCTGGGGAGACACTACAAAATGTAACCCAAAGATCTGTGCTGACATTTCAAGCAGGAAGTGTAAAAACGTTGGTCATGCACTGAACTGAAAACAGGCAGGCTCAGAGGATTCTCCCACTCCCAAACCTTCACTGAAATAGCTCAGTCCTGCAGGAGACACAACTGGCATCGACTTCTCTGCAGAGAAGTGACTTTTACGGCAGATTTTTATCTGTGGATTTCTTCAAAAGAAAGCCCAGCCCAGCTGATGCAATTTCAAGGCTGACTTAAAAGTGTCCAGGAGAATCAGCAAGGTCCTGTCTCTCCTCCTGTATTAGTGTTTGTCGTCTGGATGGAAAATCTAACAAAACAACACATTTCAGGCAGAGCAGTTCCCTGACCCAACTCACACCTGGACACAAGGACCAGCGCAAAAGGAGTGGTGAGGAAAACGGGGTAGGGCAGCTCTGAAATCCAGGATTTGCCAATGCTTTTCCTGCTCCTCTACAGGTCTGTTGCAAACACCTCCAACAGAAATGAGAGCAGGAAAATGCACCTCTCCTTACCAGTTTGATCCTGTCCTCGCAGCGCAGGAGGTTGATCATCACCTGGAGGTGCTGGGGCAAGTCACCTGCACAGAAAGCAGAGCAAGCATCAGAAAGGGGCTCTTGCTGCACTAGGAATCAACAGTCTAGACCTTTAAAGAAACTGGATGTTTTTAAGTAAAAAAAATACTAATTAAGGGAGGTCACTTAACTCTGCTGTCCCAGAGCACTAAGAGCACTGAGATTCTTGGGTGGGCACTCCCTGGATGGGTGAGAACCCAACCTTACAGTATTTGGAAGCCACCAAATCAATTGAAACCACCTGTGCCTGGCAGAAGTGAGGATTCTCTCCCTGTCACAGCACCCTAGAGAGGACAGAAAGGTTTGGCCTTTCTGAGGCCAAAGGTGAGGAAGAAGAGAAAAAACTCTGATTAAAAAAATAGGAACGAAGGAGGAAAGAACAACTTTGAGCTGTGAATGACCCCCAGCGTGGTGGGATCAGCCCCCCCAGCCCTACAGAGGGTGTGGCTGAGCACCAGTGACCTCCAGAGGGAAGGGCGGCAGGAATGGCCTGGTCTGAGTGGTGGAGCTCTCCTGTCTCCAAGTTCTGCTCATGCACTAAGTCCCTTCAGCTCCAGGCCCGTGGGTACATTTCTTTTTGGGGAAAGCAGACGAAAGGAACAAGGAATCTACAGGAAAACAAACCAAGTTCCCATCTAATAACTCAGTAATGCACTCATAACTTTCCATGTGAGATAAAATTCCTTCCGTAGGCTGTTTGCTGGGTACATGGAATTGCTGACAGTTAAAGAAACCCAAAGCCAAGCTTGGCATTCAAACACCCCCTTTGTGCTGGAGTGTTTGCTAAGCGGCACCACACAGTACCACTCTGTGCTTTTCCCACAGGCTCCTGCTCTCAGAGTGCCCCAAAATCCCAGTTCCTCTTGTCCAGTACCCACCTGTTCCCAAACTGCCAAAGGCAGAGGGCATAACCACTGGGAAAGCAGAATCAACTTCCCTGGATGCCCTTATCTTCATCCAAGTCTGTATGTACACTCACCACACCACTCCCTGCCATTTCTTCCCACCAGCTGGCAACTGGAAGGGACTGGGGCAAGCAGGGCAGTCTGTTCTTAAACCATGATAAACCACGATAAACAGACCATGGTGAGCCGACAGGAAAAGTGGTTTACCTGAAACCAGGATATGAGGAGCTCACGAATGTACTTCTATCCAGATACCCAAATGCTGATCAAACATCCCTGACTCTGACCAGCAACATCCAAACAAAACCAGCAACAGGAAGTTTCAAAGCAAAAAGTCCCAAGCTTCAGATTAGGGGAGGCTGGGAGAGCCCCTGGAGAAAAGTCCAGGGCATCCACAAGTGCCCACGGGGAGCTGAGCTCTGTGACTCAGCCCTGCCACTTTTCCTCCCCACAGGCCAAAGGGGAGGCAAAGATGAATTCACTGCAGCACAAGTGACATTTCCTCCTCTGTGGCTGGGGAAAACAGGGAGAGATATTCCACACAGCCCTTCTGGCTGCACAGGCTTCCCTGCCTAAAGAGAGTCATGCAAAATGCCATGATTTTCACAGAGAATAAGCTTCTACTCCAGTCACAGTTCCAAGAGAATGATAAAAGTCTAAAGCAAAACTCAGTGATCCCAAAAAAAACCTCAGTAATTTGAATGTGGGCTGAAGCCCTGGGTTTGTTCAGCAGGTTATACAAGGCTCACCAGGACAACCTGGGGAGTTACCTACCTGTGCCATCAGCCTGTCCCTTTGGATGGGAGGCAAAAAGGATCTCCAGAGGGGATTGAATCCATTACCTGCATGTTTGTGGGGATGCTGGAGGCTTCGCTGGCCCTGGGAGCTGTTTCCTTGCTGTAAGAAAAGGGCTGCACCTTTCACCATGAAAAAGCTCTCACTGAGGCTGGGAAAAAAAAAAAACACACACAGGAGTCAGCTGCAAGGAAAGAGCAGCAAAATGTGCACATCTGGGAAAGGAAGGGCTTTCCTCTCTAAAATAGTAAGATTTTGCCACAGCCACTTGCACAGCATGACTCTGGGATTATTCATGGATTATTCATCTGTCATTTTCCACCACTGTTTTATTACTTGGCCCCCGCAGGAGATACTTGCCTGAGCTGTCATGGGCTGAAAATGACTTTATCACTTGATTATGGAATTCTGCAACTTAAAAGAAGCACAGGGTTGGACTTTCTACAGGCTGAGACCTGCAATGGACTGGAGAGCAGGCTCCGAGCCCATCACTTCCTGCTGATTGCAGTTCTTGACATTTCTTTGGAATGCAAAAACAAGAACCTGCAACGGGGTAGATTTAAAGAGGAAGGGAGATGGAACCTGCACATCCCAAGGGAAAAGACACAGCTCTGGATCCTCAGGAAAAAACAACTGGCACAAGAGCAGAGGTTTGGCTGTGCTGTGGCTGGATCAGCATCTGGGGATACAGAGTCTGTGCAAAACCTGTGGCATTCCCAGAGGGAAATGACACCCAGGGCTGGAACAGAAGGGAGGAGAAGGCAGAACCTCACTGGCACAGCTGGATTTTGCCTCTCCCGGACACACACGAGAATCTCAGAAATTGTTCAGAAGCAGCTCTGGCCAGGAGCAGTGAAGTCGCATTCCCCACATGGCTGGAAATCCCTGTCTCCTGAGGTACCTTTCAGCTGCACAGGAATTGCTTGGGATGCGTTTCCTCCGCTCCCCAAACAGCACAAGAGCCATTCGTTGTTCCAAAGCCCAATTTTCCGCCGCCCCACGCTCGCAGCCATAGATCACCATTAATTACTGTCTGCATCTACTAATCAGAAATGCTCCATTATGAGACAGAGCTACACAGGAGTTACTCATGCTCCAGCAAATGATCCCACTGGAGTTACTACTCCCAGCACTGATCTCTTCCATATTTTATCCATGGTCTTTGCCTTGGGGCAGGAGTGAGTGTTAATGCTCCCAATGCTCTGCTCCACCTCAGCCTTGTTGTGAGGACAGACATGAAATTCATGTCATTTCAGATTTTCTAATCTCTTAAGAATACAGCCCAAGGTCCCAAGCAAAGCTTCCTCCTCTGTCAACTGAATTTCAAGAATTTCCCAGAAAAATCTGGATCAGGTTTGAACTTGAGATTTCAGTTGCTTTTAAAAAGGGAACTAAAATTTTTGCCTGAATTCCAGGCTCCACAGAATCAATATGACACGGCAGGAGAAGCGCACTCTAATTCCAACAATCCTCCACTTCCATTCCCACAGGATTCCAGCACTCCCCCCTCACCTCACTGGCTGTGTCTGAGCAGGATCCAAGTTCAGCCTGGCTCGGGATAACGGCACCCACGGCTGCAAACGGGAGTGTGGCTCCTTCCAGGAGCCAGCCAGGAAAAGCCTTGTTTCCTTTTCACCCCAGACCTCACAGGAAAGCGTTAAAAAAAGCCAGAAGTGACACAAAGGCAGCGACCCCCACGCAATGTATGGGATACTCAGCACTCACAAGAGGCAGGGAATGCTTAGATCATGCACAAGGAGATAATTTAAAGCATTCTCCTCCTGAGAATTTGGGGGAAAATTTTCTTTGAGAAAGCAAAACAAAAATCCTGAAATAGGATCTTTTACTCCAGTGTTTTACCCCAAAGGATCTTTGATCTCAAAGTACTGACTAGGATTTCTACAGCAGGAAAAACCTTGGAAAAAACAGAGCTCCTTTCCGAAGTTATCAGGATCTCCTGCTCTGATGATACATCTTGACAGATGTTCTCCTCTCCTGCAGTCAGGAAATCTGTGACAATAAAGCAGAACATTCCCAGCTGCAGGCAAAAGGGAAAGCTGTGCTGCTGGAGCAGCAAGTGGTCCAGGAAAAGGACAACTCACACAGCAAAAATTTTGTTCCTGTGTATCCATGTGCGTGGAAATGAACCGGAAAGCAAAGCCAGGAGCCTGCTGAGAGCAAGGTTTCCATTTCCAGTGAAATGCCCGTTCCTGCCCTGCACAAACCCTCCCGCACGCCCAGCACTCCCCATCTCCACACCAGCTCCGGTTTCCGTGGGCCCAGCACGGTGCCGGACACAGGGAACACAACCCAACGCCTCTTTGCTCATAGTTTACACCACATTGTAACAACAACGTTACCCAACACCAGCCCTTCTCTCCACTCTGGGAACTCTCTGCGCTCTGCCACTTCACACAACTGCTCTGGGCACAGCTCAGTGACAAAGGCAAGGCACGACTCCCTTTTAAATCCTGCAATTCCAGTAAACAACTAAAACTCGAAGCTTCTTTTTTTTTTTTCTTTAATCGCTCCTAAAGAGCATCCAAATCCTGGCATTAAAGTCCCCAACCTCTGCCCCTGGGCAGGGGTGACAGATGCCCCAAAGCACAACCCCGTGGCTCATACATACTAATTCGGGCTGCTTTTCTTTGCACGGCGGCAGCATCGTGGTGGCCCCAGCGTCAGACAGAAGTCAGGCAATTCGAAAAGATTCATAACCAGCTGGAAAACTCACATCCTTTTGCTTCTAAACCCATAAAAAACACCAGAAGGCAAAGAAAAGGTCAAGCGTATTTTCTGCGCGGAGCAGAGGAATCGCGGCTGCTGATGCTCCCCGGGAACTGGATGGCTTTTAGGGAACACTGTGTCTTCCACTGATATCCTGGCTTGAAAAAGCACTTGTCCCACCACATCCTGATGAAAGAGGGCCATTCAAGAGGGGAAACAACCAGCTGAGGCTCGCCTAATCGCTTCCCTCCTCCAGACTTGTTTGTTTGTTTGCTTCCCCCCCTCGTGCTCCTATCAGCACCTACCCAGCCCCTGCCTGCGGGAAGTCCATATTCCTTGGGAGGGACAGGACTAGAGGAAAAGCATCCTATGGACTGATGCCCGCTCGTTCCTTTACAGTTAAAGCAATGCTTGAATATAGATACAGGAAATTAAAATGGTCCTTCCCTCACTGTACAGCTCCCCGGTTGGATTTTCAGAGCCGTTCCCGAGTTGCTGAGCTCCTGCTGGACAAGGAGTCTCTCAGGGGCTCGGTGTTTGTGTGTTAGGGGCTGGCTGGCGCTGAATTCCCTGAAGATTTCCTCCTTACAAACCCCAATTCTTTCTGCAGGCACGCACCATTAGGCCACGCAGGTCCCACCAGCCTGACCAGGGGGAGAAGGAGCTCTCTGTGCAGCTCTCAGCCAGTTTTCACCCAGCCCGACTGGCACACACCACAGAAACCACCCAATCCCTGCATGCCCTTCCAGGAATCCTGACCATCACAACTTCTCTACAAGGAGTCACTTCAGGCTCTCGAACAAACACAGAGCCCACGAGTTTTGCCGCTGCCCCAGGACCCTGATGCTCCAAAACAGCTGCAGACCAGTTCTCCTCCCACTCCTTGACCTCAGCTTACCAAACACAGGAAATTATCACCCTGAGAGAGGGAAAACCCAACACTTGCAGCACCTGGGAAATGCCAGGAGCATCCTGAGGAGGGTACAGACAGTGACAGTCCCTCCTGCCCCCAGAGGCTGGCAAGGAGAGGGTGCCCATGGCCACAGCCCTGCTGAGAGCCGGCTCCAGAGGCTGTTGCTCCATCCCTTGGCTCCGTGCTGCTCAACTTGAAAAGGAAATATTTCTTCCCCTTTGGGAAAGCTCCAGAGAAGCGTGGCTGCAACACACATCAGCCCCACTTCCAGTCGCTGAAGAACACAATAGGCAGCGCCTCCTCTGCGGTACAAACTGCCACCCCCCCGGGGCCAGGAATGCCAGTAAGCAATCCCTTAAAAACACTGGATTTTGGGAGAAGAGCCAGAGCTGCTCATGCTCCTGGACAGCCAGATGCCAGCCCCGCAACAGTTTTCCCCGGGCAGTTTGCTTTGCCATCGTGGCTCCAGCTGTGGGGTGTCCCAGGAGGAGTCCTTGCATGCCTCGGGTGCTTGAGTTTCATGTTTCAATGGGGAATCTCAAATAAGCCATAATCATCTTGCAGGACACAAGGAAACACTCTATTAACACATCTTAGAGCAACAAAACTCATCTCAAAATAAAGATCCACAGAGAGAGTCAGGAGAGAGAAAACCACTTTTCCTGGGAAGAGCCAAGCAAGCCTGAGGTGAGCAGCCTCCTGCTGCCTTCTGCAATCAGGTCTGTGTTTCAAGAAGAAAAAAAAACCCAAACCCCGCAAGAGAAGGAGTATTCACTTCTCTCAAAATTGGTCATGATTTTACAAAGGCAAACATGGTAATGCCTCCCAGTTCCTTGGGTTTCATGGCATCGTCTACTCAAAACATTTCCAAATTGATAAGGTGAGGGGAAAACAGCCCTCCCAAGTGCCACAGAATGGAACACACTTCCCTTTTCTATAGCCCTGTTGATAAGGAGGAAGAGAACTGGTATTTTTCCCCTTTTTCTTCCCCCCTTTGCTGCTTGGTCTGGAACAAGCTTGAGCAGCTCAAGGCAAGTGAGAAAGAACAGAAAACAGCCCTGGAGAGGGGCTGGGTCAGCCCTGCCCGATGCTCCCACAGCCCAGCCAGAGCCTCGGTATTCCAGGTGGATTTTAGGCAGGACACTGCAGCAGCAGGCACAGGGGACTGGCATTGTCCCACAGCCACACCACAACAGCAACACAACCCAAACCGGGCAGGAGCACATCAAACAGAAAGGAAGCTACAAGGAGAGAAACAGGAAGAGTTGAGAGCAGCTCTGTGGTTCCTGCTCCCCAAAAAGCCGAAGGTTAAGGCGGAGGCACAGCTTGCTTCGGCCTGATAGAGGCGCATCCAATAACACTTCCTGACCACAAGAGGGGCCTTCGGACGGGGCCTGAGCAACACAAACCAGCACCAGGGAAAAAGGGACTTCAAATCTGCTCCTTGCCACGGCACTGCACAGCCCCAGAGACTCCAGCAGCAGCAGCAAGTCCCTTCTCCCACTCTTAATGAAGTGTGTCCAAGTGGCCTTTGCTCCGTGTCACACAAAGATTAAAGGAATCACCTGGACAAATGTAGGGGGGAATCTCAGCACAGCCCAGCCCAGAGCAGAGCTTCATCAGAGCAGTGATCCCCAGGGAGCAGCACCTGGAAAAGCCCAGTTCCAACACGTGCAGTGATGGCTTAGAACAAAGTGCCATTGCACTTGTGTAGGACTTGGGATATGCCCACAAACTGACCTGTGCTCAGGACTGGGGGAGACCAAAACTCCTGGGAAGGTCAGAGAGATGTGCTCAGGTCCACTGGGACTGAGGTGTTTTACTACCAGAAATGCAGGCAGGAAAGCTCTTTCCACACCTGTGACTTCCACACCCAAAGCCATCATTCCAAGACCTCCTGAGCTGAAGACAAGTCACCCCCAGAAGAAAAGCAAAACGTGGGCTGCAAGTTCGCAAGGAGAGTATCTCCCCTTCCTTGGATACAGCCGGGCCATCTCTGTGCCGGGAAGGGGCCAGGCAGCAGCTCCAGCGGTGGGAGGGGTTTGTAAAGCCTCCCTGCAGGAGCAAACATCTCTCCCATCTATATTGCAGGAAGTGAGATGTTGGGGAGACAGAAAAACCGAACAGGCTTTGCTGTTCTCAGCGAAACAGGGACCAAGGGGAGTGTGAGTGTGCATTGTTGGGCTTGGAGGCGTGGGGATCGTGGGCCACATCCCAGCAGGAATGCTGAGAGGGCTGCAGACACTGCAGGCCATTCAACACTAAGGCTCCTCTGGCACAAAAGGCAAAAAGAGAAAAATGAAATCAATCATGAAGCCCACAAAAGCCAATTTCCCAACAGAAACAGACTGCTGATGATGTTCCCTCAGCCGCTCCTGGGATGCACCGAGCTGGAGCAGTGATCAACATGGATCTGCACAGAGCTGAACTGGCTCAGCTCTGAGTATCCCACCCTGGGGGCACCCCCAGGATCCAGGCTGTGCCTGCAGACAACCCAGGAGCAGCTGGGATGAACCCTCCAAGAGAAAGGGCAGGAAGAGAGAAACAAACAAACTAGCAGGAGCATTCCCCATTCCAGCAGACTTGCGCAAAGTAAATTGACAGAACTGCTCCCAAACAGCCAGGAATGAGAAAATTCTAGGAATCCCGAGTACTTGGATGGTGAAAAGCCAAATAAAATAAGAGATTCTTTCACAAGGAAAAATAAATCCTTTCTGCTCATCCCATTAATTGCAGAGTTCAAAAAGGCACGAGGCTGATCCCGGCATCACTCAGCTACGCCATGGGCTTGGAACTCGGTCTGAATCGTGAGGAGCATTTCTGAGATTCCCACTGGAACACCATATCATTTTGGTGACAGTGGCTGTCTCAGGAGGCCAGGCCAGATCCTCTGCAAACCCCGGCCTGCACGAGCTGCGAGGAAAAGGAGCATTAACCCCACAGAGCCCCCAGCACTGGCATCCCTGGTGCCCGCCCTGGACTGTCCCCAGCCCGCTGTGCCAACCGCAGGGCCATCCCAGCCTGCCGTGGGAGCTGGGTAGGGCCGCTCCACACAGCGGCTCACGCTCACCTGGGCTCATGGACTTGGAGGACAAGGCTTGGGAAAGGGCAGCTGGCACGGGGGAAGAGCAGAGGCACACACAGAGATCCCAGCATCAGCAACATGGATTTCCCTGGTGCTCTGAGGGAAGCCAGCTTTTCCCAAAACACTGGCTCCCTGCGTTTTCCTGCAAGTCACTTTTTGGGATGTTGCCACGTTCCTGCCATTGCTGCAGGAACACAGGTAAGGGGGGAGCCAGGCCACAAGCCCTGGAGCTGTCCCAGAGCAGTGTCCAAGCTGCAGGAGAGGTGGGATGATGCCCACCACGGAGGGCACACCAGAGGCAGAGCCCTGGCCCGCGGGAGCTGATCCTGCTCCTGCCCTCCTCCCCAGCCCAGCTGTCAGCACACGGGCCCATCCTCCTGCATTCCTCCTGTCAGCCCATTGTTTTAATCCTTGGAAATATTTGATTAAGTCACCCCACTTCACCCACTCAGCAGTGTCTCTCAGAGGAACAAGTGGAAACTCTCCAACGGCGCCACAGGAAAAGAAAAGGAAGGTGAATAACAGCTTGAAGGATTAAGGGAGCAGCTTCCAAGCGGTGTGAGCCAAGGTCAGCCAGGACACAGACAATGGCATCGGAAGCACGGCTGGGAATCTTGGTGGCACAGCAACCCAAAAACCAGCTGAGCTGCTGGGTTTCAGAATGGCTCCAAAAAAGGCAGCGGAGACCAAGGAGTACTTGACACATTGGTAATGTGGAAAAACAAAATAAAATAAATCCAGGCGGATCACGAGGGGTAAGAGCAGAGTGAGAAAAGTTCTGGCTCAGCCCTGACACCTTGAGTGCTGAACTAGACTGCAGCCTGCCTTCCCAGCCCCCTGAGGGTACAAAGCCAACATTCCCAAAATCAGGAGAGTGCCAGGCAGGGGCAAAGCTCACTCGCAATGGAAAAGTGGTGTCAAAACCTTCAGGATCATCCTTCTTTTCCCCCTCCACTCCAAAGCCATCCTTCTCAAGCAGGATGGGGTTGCAGAGGGAAGCAGACAGCTGGAGCTCAGGTTTGCAGGGCTGGGAGGGAGATGTCAAGCCAGGGGCAGCAGTCTCCACTGGGACCTGAGTGCTGGACACGGTTGGATGTGACCATTTGGATGGCAGACAGAACAAACAAGGAACCTGGCAGCATTCTGGGCAATCTGAACGGGACATTTTGTCCCACTCCCTGTATTTCTGGCTGACTTGGTCCCTGATATGAAGGTTTCCTCCGCCAGCAGGTCTTGCAGCAAGGATTTCTTCAAGAAACTAAAATTTTCAGAGAGGGAAGACAAGCCCTGCAGAGGAGAGTCCTGATCCCAGATAAACCCAAACCACTGATGGATGTGGTGTGCACCCTAATCTGTTCAAATCTGGGATTATTTTTGGCTTATTTTTGTGCTGTGGTGAAGTGATCCTGCATCAAGGATTTAAATGCTGCAAAGGGATCTGTAAATGTTTGGAAAAAAACTCAATGTTCTCAGGAAATAATCTCAACATTCTTCATTAGAAGTAAAACCAGGCCTAGGAAGGTGTTCTGTCCATTCCCCATTCCAAAAACATCTTAGGAGCACTTGCCAGGCAGAGCACAGCTCTGATTAGTATGAGAAATCCCTGACTCACAGATCTTGGCAGACAATTATCGAAGATTAAGATATTTAAAATCAAGAGGCATTTGAAACCAAAATATTGTTCTGACCCAGCTGTAACACCTAAATAAACAGTGACCACACTGGCCTTTTACAGGAACAAGTGCTCAGTGCACAGCCAGCACCTCTGATAATGGGGCCTCATGGTTTGGGTTCTGCCAAACTGCTGAGGTTTCACAGAAGAAAAAAAAAAAACCAAAAAGATCTAGATACAATTCCAAAAGAGTTTGATCATCACCTCTTCAAATTGGCAGCTCTCCGGCTGTTGCTCTACCTACAGCCAAGTAAACTTATATTGCTCAGCTTCAAGTCAGCAACGGCTTCCTGGAAAGGCCAGATCTTAACTAAGTGTCAAATAAGTGAACGTTTCCTCAGCTCTGTGGCCTTGGAACATCCACACACAGCCCACCACAGAGTGTAAAGGCCTAATTACACCTTCCTGAGCTTCCAGGGCCACAGCTCCAGGCTGAGGGCTCTGGAGGGCCGGGGGCTGGGCCGGTGCCTCCCCATTGTAGGGAGCACGCTAAGGCAGGATGCTGCCGCCGGCCAGGATGTGATTCAACGTCCTGTTTTGAACACTCCATGAAGTCAGCAACTTCTGCCCTGAGATCTCCCACCAGCTCCCCGGGACACGATCAATCTGCAGCCAGCAGGACTTGTCAAGGCTGTAATGAGCTGCTGTCCCCACAAATAAATCCTCAAGGCAGCTGCCCCTGTGTTCCCCCTGCCCTGAGCGCCTGCCCGGCACCGTGAACACGGCCGTGGGTACAAGAGGTTCACTGAGTGCTGCCCCAGCAAAACATATAAACATGCTTCTAAATCCCCAGAGAAATTCAGGATCAAGGTGTAAAAAGATAATTTTGGTGCACTAAAATATAACATACATTAAATATACATTAAGTGTATAAAATACATATATATGTGATATGAGATGTAAAGGTGTCCTGTGAAGGGATGACCATGCAATTATTTAGGTTAGAAAAGACTTCCAAGATCAAGTCCTGCTGTTCTGCAGCTCTGCCAAGGCCACCACTAAACCATGTCCCCAAGTGCCACATCCACACAGCTTTTCAATTCCTGCAGGAATGAGGGCTCCACCACTGCCCTGGGAAGCCTGTTCCAATGTTTGACAACTCTTCCCATGAAGGAATTTTCCCTGATATCCAACCTAAACCTGCTGTTGCTCTGTTAAGAGTTTGTCTGCACCAATGACTCTCCTGTTGATCACTGATCTCCAAATCTACACGAGCCCAACCCTTAAAACCTCTACCTCCCACAGCTGCTATTGCCAGCTCTTAAAATTTGGTCTAGAGGTGCCAAACAAGAACAATTCTTTCCATAACCATCTTCAGGCTTGATCAGAGCCTGGAGATAACCAACTTCCAGGTCTTTCTGCAGTGGTTCAACCTGTATCTCTCCACAGAAGGTGCCTGAAGACCTTCACCCGGCCCTGCATTCAGGCCATGATTGGAAAGCCAATAATGGCAAAGATTACAGAATGACTGGCTAAACAAACCTACTTATATTTGTAATCAAAACCAGTGATTATCTTGCTGTGTTTGCCAACCACATCTGAGAAACAGCCAACACTCACAGAGCGATTTGGGTTGTACAACGTCTCCTCTGCCTGGGTGGGACAGAGCCAGCACACGGCCAAGGGTGAGAACCCACTGGGTCACACCAAAAAGGTAAAACTGCACATCCAGCCCTGTGCCAGAGCAGGCAGCTGGGAAAGAGCTGGACTCTGCTTTGCCTCCTCCTCGATAGCACCTCCTGGGAGTTTGCTCGGAGCTGGAGCAGCAGGATCTGGGGCTGAGATAAGGCCACAGGCACCGCATGCATGAGGCTCGCACGGAACTCGATCTCAGAACTTAGGGCTGTGCTTAAGTCTAGGCTAACACGTCCTCCCGTGGGCTTGGCCCAGCCCTGGCAGCAGTTTTACAAAGATTTGGGTGAGCTGTGGGTGCTCTGCATCATTAGGGGGAAAAGGGATCAAGCCACAGCATCTCCCTGATGGTTATCCAGTAGGGAAGGTTTGAGCAGACACTGATAACACAGCTCAGGCGTGCGGCTCCTGGGAGCTCAACAGAGCTCTCAGATCTCTTCCCTTTTCCTTCCTCCCTGAGTCTTTACCCGCAGGGAGCAACACAGACTCCTGGCCGTCAGCTGGGAACTGCGTGGATGTTATATTGTTGAAGCTTCCACAACATTTTTGGTAACAGAGAGAAAGATGACTTAAAGCAGACTAACATCTAAGTGCAGATAGCATTATCTTTGAAAGCAAAGCTGAACCTAGAGCAAGTCCCCTTGGTCTGTGCTGGGGTAGAAGCTGTTCCAGGGAGAAAGAAAAGCATTTTGGAATGACAGAAACCATAAGGAGGGATGACCAGGGAGCAGCAAGCCATGGCTGGGCGCAAAACCATGATACAAACCTGTTCCTCCACGAAAACAAACAGATGGCTCACGGCACCAGATCCAACTATCCAACCTCAAACGAAAATCCCGGAATGTTTCGGAACGAACAAAAATAATTTGTTCACCAGGCAGATGAATACACTATGTCATAAATGTGTACTAGCACAGCCATCCTGTATTGATGAAACACAGCTTGAGCTGGCAGCACACTGGGGACACGTTTCCAACAATTCTCCCTTTCCCCTCACCATTAGATCTCCAAGGTCTGCAGAGCCAGGGGCTGCTGACCCCTGTGCTCAGGGTGTGTGTGACAAAGCCCAGCTGCCACCAAGGCTGGACCAGGAATGAACCAGGCACAAACACCAGCACCGGCCACCCGGCAGGGATTTGTCAGAGAAGCAGTGCAATGAAGTTGAACAATTCTGCCACCCCCTGGGCACCGGGCAGAGTCTCAGCAGGTTGATCCAGAGCAGGGAAGGGGACAGGATCAACCCACCAAACAGGAGCTCCATTTATCATCTGTTTTGTGTCTGCACATTTCCTCCAGCTCTTGGCAGTGTTTCCCCCGAGGACAGCAGAGGCTGTGCATGAGAAGCATCTGATTCTCGAGGTCTGTCTGGCTATTTAATTACCAGATTCTTATCCTGACAATCGTATACGGAAAAGCAGCCCCAGGAGACTGAAGGACAGAGGAAGCTCATGGGATCTCAGTGTCCAACGTCAGTGCTGCAGCATTTTTCAACAGCCAGGAGAAAAGCATCAGCCTTTAAGCCTGGTCTAAGTGCGTCTGCACTGCTGGTGGCTCTGGTCAGTGGTGGATGCACATGCCTGGCTCGCAAAGAGGCCAGACAGACTAAAGGTGGTCACAAATCCGAGGATCTCACCAGGATTTATTTGTATAGTGAGAACATTTGCAGTGAAGAGGATAAGGCTGTATGTTCTCTCTCAGCACAGAACTGTATATCCAAAAGGGGAGGCTGCCATCCTGCTTGGTGACATGTTACTGCTTAATACCACACCGTGAAAAGCACAAGAATTAGGGTTCTGTGACTGTTCATGGCTTCAGCAGGTTCTTTCTGGGGCCTTGCATTGTACAAGGAGCAGAACAAGGAATCCTGAATTTTGATTTAATAAATTCAAAACCCATTCCCCACAAAGTCAGCTCTGAAATGGCATTACAGACAGCCATGAAGTGCCCGTACACAGGAGAGCACACACAGCAGACAACACAGCACTTCTGTCTGAACCCATGTGTGTGCAGACAGGACAGCCATGGAATGCCAGGCCTCCCAGGCAGGCTGCAGCCAGGGAACACCACCCCAGAACACAGAAACAAAAAAGTCCAACAATTTTCTTCCCTGTCCACAAGCGGCCCTGCTTTCTGGTCTCTGACTTCACTTGCAGGGCAAACACAGCCCAAGCAGCAGCACAAGCAGCTTTGCTTTTCCTGAACCCAGGGTAACGAAAGCAGGAAGGAGGGACAAGAAGAGACTGAGGAATGAAGCACTGCTGTGCCTTTACACGTCTTCCCCGGGCTGTGGTTTACAGGTTAGAGGGAAGAGCTGCCTGCAAGAGCCAGGTTCAGAGTGAGCCATCCCCAGCATTACTCAGAGCCCCATTAGCCAGGGCCCGGCACATGAGCTTGTGTCACCACTCCGGAGCTGCACAGTGTCAGCAAGAGGAGCCTCTCTCTTCTCTGCCAGGACAGCTCAGCCCTTTCTTCCCCTCACATGAACACAGTGGCTCTGCACGACCCCAGGGAGGCAAATTCCTGGTAGTTAATAGCCAGGAATGAGCAGAGCTCTCTCCTCCCCACCCTGGGAGCAGAGCCCCCTTCCCGAGTGGAGCCCCAGCCGCAGGGAGCAGCAGCAGAGCCAGAGATGCTGTGATAACATTAAAGCGCCGTGGCCAGAGCCGACCAGTAATTTTCCAGTGTCTTCCCACCAGAGGAAAAAGGATCACAGACTCTTTTTATTCTTTCAGCTCGTTAAATGCCCAGCTCAAAAGTGATGAGGGAGAGAGCATCTCCAGGTTCAGGTCTCTGCAGACCACGCCATCCCCTCCAGGCAAGGTACGGGCTCGGGGACCTCTGAGGGATCTATGCTGGGCAGACAATTAACAACAGCGTAAACACTGTTTAGAGCCCAAAAGCTCCGCTCACCTCACATTTAGTCTACGCTCTTCATCACTGCCGACCTCTGCCTGAGGGGAGAAAAGGATACACGAGAGTTACATGTCGGTTGTTTCCACGTTACACCTTTAAATAAAATCCCGGCACCAACAGGGTTGTGAGTGGCTGTTTTCCGCAGGGCTTTTCTTCCCGGGGCCGGGGCCAAATGAGACTCCCTGGTCCTGTACGCCACCAGCAGCCGGCGCCGGGTGACAAAGGGGCTCACGGGGATTTTAAAGCTATTAGGTCCTAATCCTGCAAGCTGGTCCTGGAGCGCAGAGCGCTTTGAAGAGCGCCAACCCCGACGTCAGCGGGGCGCACACCTCGCTCCCGCCGCGCACACACGTGAGGGCAGCGGCTGGTAGCCACGGCCGGGCACTAATAACCGGGGCTCGGGGTGTCCCAAGCACAAGGACACAGCCAGAAGGGCTGCCCGGCCCATCCCAGCTCCAGGGCTCACACCGGCAGGACAAGGAGGCAGACGTGTGTGTCCCCAGGCTCGGACAACGCACGTCCTCTGCCTGCTGCCTTCGGGGGAACACGCTGCTTTGGCGGCAGGCATGGATGAAAATGGGCACTTCTGCCACAGGCACTGGTGGAAGGTTCCCCTGGAAGCAAATCTGGCTGCTCAGGTGACACTGCACTTTATTGACTCTCCTCAGAAGAGAAGTGTGACCTCAGCCTGCTTCCAAAACCAAGCATTTTCACAGTTGTGCTTTCCAGTCATCCCCTTCAACTTCCCTAGTAGCTTCTAGATGAAATCCCTTATTAAAGAAAGCAGAGTTGAGGCTAATTGCATCCAGAGCTGACAAAAAAAAAAAAAAGAAACCATAACAACAGGCTCTAAGATAGTTCTGCTTTGGTCCTGTACAAGTACATGGAGACAGTGCTGGGAGCAGCACCTTGGAGGGCAGGGCTGTGCTGGGGAGAAGGTTTGGGCCCAAAAAGCAAAGCAGAGACCTTACAGGAAATCCTTCACACTCTCACTACACCAGGTCCTGATAGCTGGAGGGACACAAGCCTTGAAGGAATCGGGCTCCATCAGTGCTGACACTTGGGGAACATCCTGGTATTTCCTACAGCATTGTCCAGAACCCACATCCAGAGTTACTTGTTTCCAGGTGCTTTTGTACAGGTTAAAAATAAGCAAATTGTATCATTTCAAATGCCCAGGAGTGGAGCCTTGGAGGGGTGAGGGGACCTGGATTGCTCCCCATCCTCTCATGTTAGAACTTGGGAGGCCGGAGGGCACAGGAGCTGCTCTGCTGACAATCTGTGAGAACCAAGTAAAGCCAGGGGAAAAAAGCCCTGCAAATGCAAGAGCACAGGCCGGATATTGGAACTGTGGCCATTTGGAGGAAGGGAGATGCACAAGGCTGTCCCGACTGACCCAGCAGAGGGTGAGGAGCATACCATGGCTATTTTTAGTCTGTTTACAGTGCAGAGCTGGGCAGCAGGCAGGGCCCCAGAGCACCCCGAGTCCCAGTGCCCCCGCTGGCAGATCCCCCAGCCCTGGGAAGCTCTGGCAGGTTTGGGACCTTGGCAGGGTCACCCTCCTGTTTGTTTGGGGCTGTCACGTAGCAACAGAGGGGAGAAAAACTTTTTTCCTTTTTAAACAAATGTGACTGCGAGGATGACGACTCTTGGATGTCGTCAGCCGGGGCTCAGCAGCAGGGCTGGCCCTGGAGCTGCTGTGGGCTCCTCTCCTGCAGGAGCTGAGCTGTTCCCAAAGATGACTTTCCCTGCATTTCCTACTAAAAACTGCAGGAAAACCAACGCAAGGCAGAAGTGAGGCTGCCACGCTGAGCCCTCCTGCCCTGCCCTGCTGAGAGCACCCCTGAGAGCCAGCAGGGTTTGGGGGGCACCACACACCAGGGTGATGCTGTGGAGCTGCAGCTGCTCGTCCCACCACGGCCAGACCCCCCAGCAGCCACTGCCACGTCCCTCCCTGGGGGCCCTGAGGGACCACAGGGAGTGCGAGGCGTGCGGAAGGGAGATGCGCAAGCAGCGCAAGTTTGCAAGTGTGGGTGAACCACTCTCTCCTAAGGATTTTTGGCCCACTGTGTCAAGGCAGCATCATCCATTTTATAAATTCCTTTGAACTCGTGAGTTAGGAGAGGCCGAAGTAGCACAGTCACAATTAGCAAGATCATCATTTCCCATTAAAATATCTTCTAGTAATTATTCAGCTAAAAGGCCCAATGAACCCTGATTTTCCTTGCAAGAAAGATCCTAAAAGAACAGGAGCAGGCTGGCACTTTGTGATGGGATTTTTCTTTAACTTTGGAAAAAGAACATGCTGAATCTGGAAATTGTAATTTTATGGTATTTCATGCCAGAAGAGACCATTCTAACAGAACTCAGTGTCTTCCTCTGGGAGCCACCACAGCACACCTGAGCTGTGGGTGCTGTGGCAGAAGTGCCCTGCCATGGACAACACCTGGCAGCAAATTTGGGGCAGCTTTTTTGGGAGGCAAAAGGAGAATTGTTTGGTCACCCCACAGAAAATACAATCACTAGCAGCAGCTCTGACACAAAGCAATGCCTAAGACAGATGTACATGGCAAGGCCTGCTTTCACTCCTCTCCCACCTGCACCAGTTAAATCCAGTCTAATTCCACTGTCTGCTCTGGGTTACAGCTCATTTTCACCTCCCTAGATTGGGCGGCCACTAGGTCTTGTTTAAGACTCTGTCTAAACCAGATGCCACAAAATTCCTTCTGAAAACTCCTTCAAAAAGTGTAACTCACATCTCCAAGTTCCTCAACGGGCACAGCGTGGCCCAAACTGGGTCCCTGCAGGCAGGGACCCCCCGCAGCCGCTCGGAGCAGGGAGAACCTGGGAGCTTTGTGGCTCCTCCCTCCTGCTCCCCCCTCAGACCAGCTAATCGGGGGAGTCACAGGGACCTGACAGGTGACAAATAGGATTGTTTACCTGGCAGCAGTGGGGACAGAGCGAAGCCAAGGGCAGTGAACATCAAAAGAAAGAAGCGTGAGGGGAGAGGGATGCACGGGGAAGATGTGCAGAGAAACACCAGGCCTGTCTTTGAGGGTCACAAAGGAGATGGGTTAGGAGGGAAAAAGGCAAGAAGAAAGAGAAACTGGAGGTGCAGCTGTGTTTGGATGGCATGTGGGAGCTGCAGAGGGGGGAAGCAGAAGCCCAAGGCCGGGCAGAGGCAGGAGAGGGCATTTCTGGGGTACAGGAGTGGAGGAGGTGTGCAGCAGCACTGGGACAAGCAGAGTGCCAGGCCAGCAGGACACGGATGGCACCACGGGACAGGTGAAGTGGCAGCTACAGGTCCTGGAGCAGCAGAGCTGGGGAAGGAGAGGGCAGCAGCATGGTGGGGGCTGTGCCACAGTGAGGAGTGGCACAGGTATGGGGTGGAGCAGGACGGGAGCTGCTCCTGGAGAAGTGACAATGGTCACCTTGGGGAAGGGCTGGCGTGAGCTCCCTGAGGGGCAGGAGCTGCAGCAGATGTGGGGAAAGGCTGTGCCATGGCAGGGACAGAGGGACCACACAGGGCAAAGCAGAGCACCCCTGGGGCAGGAGGTGGTGGCAGCTCCGGGATGCCAAGCAGGAACAAGGTCTTGGGCCAGCACAGCTGCTCCATGAAGACATGCCCAGCACTCTGTCTAGAGATTAATCTGGCAAGAGAGAGGTGCAGCAGGCTGTCCCAGGGTTTAGGGAGCTCAGCCAGCTGAGGGTTGGAATGGGGGACAGCCACAGAGTAATGCGGCTGTGTGGGGGGGGGACGCCAGGACAGACCCAGGCCTGGCTCAGCCTGGCAGCATCAAAAGGCTGGGGCTGGGCAGCACCGGGGGCTACGAGAAGAAAGGACTGGGATGGCTGGGGGCTGTGAGGGGCTGCGCTGGGCCAGGAGCAGTGGGGGCTGTGAGGCTGAGGGCCACGGGGGCTGCAGTGGGAGGAAGGGGGCTGTANAGGGCTGAGAGTCATGGGGGACCAGCGCCTGTGAAGGGCATGAAACCAGGGGCTGGGGAGACTGCGAGGGGCTGAGCTGGTGCCAGGGGGCTATAGGAAGTCAGGCCACGGGGACAGCGAGGGGATGAAGACAGGGGACAAGTGGCTGTGGAGGGCCAAGGGGCCGCGAGAGGGTGGAACCAGGGACCGGAGGGGGAAAGCTGTGACGCGCCAGAGCCGTGAGGGACCTTGGTCTGTGAGGGTGATGGAGCCAGAAGCTTTGAGTTACGGGGTGCTGTAGGGGCCTGTCCCCAAGCGGGGCCTCACCCCGCCCCTGCCCGCTCCCCATCCGCCGCCGCCGCCCCCGGGGCTCACT
>WBMY01007790.1:197723-226967 GCA_013397315.1 Donacobius atricapilla
GTCCCCGCTCACCTCGCTCGTGCTGGCCGAGGAGGCGGCGCTGGGGGTCGGCGAGCGCTGCAGGGTGACCAGCGCCATGGCTGCAGCTGCGGGGCCGCGGCCACCTCCCCCTCACGCCGGGAAGGGGCGGGGCCGGGGGCAGGGCCTGCGAGGGAAAGGGCGGGGTCTGAATGGGCGGGGTCTCGCCAGATGGGCGGGGCTTTCCACAATGGGCGGGGGCTCTCGGCCCATCCCACCCCAAGCCCCGCCCCGCCCCAACATCCCATTCCGTGGTCGCGGCTCCTTCCTCTGGCCCCGGTGGCTCCAAGCCCCGTCCGAGCTGGCTTGGGACACTTCCAGGGATCCAGGGGCAGCGGCAGCTTCTCTGGGCACCCTGTGCCAGAGCCTCTCCAGCCTCACAGGGAGGAATTTCTTCCCAATATCCAATCTAACCCTGCCCTCGGTCAGTGTGAAGCCATTCCCCCTTGTCCTGTCACTCCAGGCCCTTGTAAATAGTCACTCTCAGTTTTTCCATCTGGCTGCCTTCAGGTACTGGAAGGCCACAATTAGATCCCTCCAAAGCCGTCTCTTTTCTTGGCTGAACAATCCCAATTCCCTCAGCCTCTTCTCCTACTCAAAAACTGAGCCAGAAGGACTCAATTTTTCCAGACCCCACAGGAATCTTGTGTTCAAGACATCACTAATGTCACTGGATGTGACATTAGTGCTCTGGTCTAGTTGGCAAGACGGTGATCAGTCAAAGGTTGACCTCAGTGGTCTTTTCCAATCTTAAGTGATTCTGCAAATCCAGATACTGGGAAGCCACAGAATTGGAAAAGACCTCCAAGACCATGCCCACTGAACACATTCCTGTGTCCTGGTCTGCCAGTGGTCACCATGGAGACAAGTGGCAGGGATGGCGCTTTGCCACCAATGGTGGTGACCCCGTTTTCCATGACTCCGGGGCCACCTGCCAGTGGCATCACGTGGGACCTCCACTTCCCTGCAGCGAGAGCAGACTTTGGCCCTGCTGGTGCAGACACTCAGACCTTGCCCTGCTGGGCTGTAACAACAGCTCTGACTCTGAAGCCTCTGGACACGGCAGTGACTGCTCCGGGGACCCCACACTCCGCAGGTAAGCTGGTGGAAAACGTGTATTCCCATTATGTTTTGGCAGATCCTCCTCAGCTGGTGCTGCAGGGGCAGCTGGGGTGAGTCCCTGTCTCTGGTGGAGGGGGTGACCCTGGTTTCCAAGAGCTAGAAAACCATGGCAGATGGGAAGCAGCTCCTGCTGCGCCGTTCCGATGACTCATCCCTCCATCCCAGCAAATGTCAGTCCCGCTGTTGTCGCAGCAGAGATGCTGGACTTCACCTTGTCCAAAAAATCTGTGGGCTGGAATTTATTCCTGCTCCCAGAACCAGCCAAGGATCTGTACCCCCAGCCCTTCCCCAAACTGTTTTTGGTCCGCTGCCTGCACAGGCAGTGAGCACAGGGCTTTTCCAAGGTAGGAAAGCGCTGTCAGCAGGAAACCAGGGGATGGAGAGGGGCTGCAGCTCTGTCAAGTTCTGGGCTCCTCAGTTTAGGAAGGATGTTGAGATGCTTGAGCACATGCAGAGGAGGGCAACAAGGCTGGTGAGGGGCGTGGAACACAAGCTCTGTGAGGAACGGCTGAGGGAGCTGGGGTTGTTTAGCCTGGAGAAAAGGCGACTCAGAGGTGACCGTATCACTCTCTACAACTCCCAGAAAGGCAGTTGTAGTCAGGTGGGGGTCGGTCTCTTCTCCAGGCAGCACCTGACAGAACCAGAGGACACAGTCTTAAGGTGAGCCAAGGGAAATACAGGTTGGATATTAGGAGAAAAGTTTTTACGGAAAGAGTGATAAAGTACTGGAATTGTCTGCCAGGGGAAGTGGTGGAGTCACCATCCCTGGATGTGTTTAAAAAAAGATTGGATGTGGCACTCGGTTTAGTTGAGATGTTAGGGCTGGGTTAGACTTGATGATCATAAAAGTCTCTTCCAATCTTGTCATCCTGTGATTCTGCGATTCCAGGATTTGTGGCCAGAATTTACCCTCAGCCCTTCTCCCAGCCATGCCCGGCAGGGTTTGGGGTGGTGGCACAGCCACCCTCATGTGCAGCCCCGAGGGTGACAATGGTGTGAGGATTCAGCCTTGCCCTCATCACACCTGGCATCGCTCCCTGGAAAATGCCTGCTGCTTCCCATCTTTTTTATCCGTGCCCACCTCTTGCCTCCACCCCATGCCAGTGTCTGGGAGGGATTGTGAGCTGCTCAGAGCAGGGTTGGTCCCTGGCAAGGGAGGGTTCGCAGTGTCCTCAGGAGATGCAGCTGTGCTGGGTGCTCCAGCACCTCCCTGGCTGCTCAGCCTGGGGCTGGTGGGATGCAGAGGAGCATCCCAAGGCTGTGCCCCCCAATCCCGGGGCAGGACACACCTGGAGCTCCTTGCGCTAGGTGAGGAGTGAAGCCGTGGCAGCAGAGCTGCAGCTTTTCTGCCAGCACAGCCAGGGGTGGAGAAACATTCCCCAGGCACTGTGAGGAACCACAACCCCCCATCCGTGATTCCAGCACTTGGTCAGCGCTTGAGGAGGACTTGGGAGACTTTACAAGAAAAGCACCATGAAGAGCTCAGCCCTTCCCTGCTGCTCTGGCAGTGGAGCTGAGGCTCCTGCAGGAGCTGATGTTCCCCCGTGGTGTTCCCAGCTTGTCCAGCAGCCTCGGCACTGCCCTTGGAGGCCTCATCCCTTGCAGGAGCCGGAGCCATGCGTGTAGCCGTCATCGGGGCCGGGGTGATCGGGCTCTCCAGCGCCCTGTGCATCCACGAGCAGTTCCACGGGCTGGTGCCTTCCCTGGAGCTGGAGGTCTACGCTGACCGCTTCACCCCCCACACCACCAGCGACGGGGCGGCCGGGCTGTGGCAGCCCTACCTGAGCGACCACAGCAACCTGCAGGAGACGTAAGGCAGGAGGAGGAGGAGGAGGAGGAGGAGGAGGAGGAGGATGGTGCCGTGTCCTCCTCTCTGGGCGCCATGAGCTGCCCTGGCACAANCTGGGTGCCATGAGCTGCCCTGGCACAGCTCCATGGGGCTGGGGCAGAGCCACCACTCCCCCATTCTCATCACAGGCTCTGGAATAAAGAGACGTTTGATTACCTCCTCGGGCACATGCACTCCCCAGCGGCCAAGGAAATGGGACTTTTCCTCATTTCTGGCTACAACCTGTTCACGGAGCCGGTGCCGGTAAGGAGCAGGTCACAGCCAGGGCTGGGAAGGGCTCCAGCTCAGTGCTGCCTGTGCCAGGCAGGGCTGTGCTTCTCCCCGGCCAATGCTTCCCAAAGTTTTTAAGTTTTCCCTGTGCCAGTGCCTGGGACATGGTGTTTTCTGTGCTCCCGAGGCAATACTGGTGTGGGGAAGGGCCGAGCCCTAGGAGAGCGGGAGTGACAGAGCCTCTCCAGCTGTGCTGGCAGCTGCACACACACCTGTGTCCCTCTGGGATGTGTCCCAGGATCCCCCCACGGCTTCTGTCCCGCGGTGATCCCCGTTCATTGATGATCTCAGAACCCTTTCTCTGCTGTAGGACCCATCCTGGAAGAACATTGTCCTGGGATTCAGGAACTTGACACCGAAAGAACTCGAACTCTTCCCTGGTTACAGGTATTTTTCAGTCTGTTTTTTGGAGACTCAGGTAGGACAGTCCTGGATGCCTCCTGAATATTGGCCCTGGCATGGGGCAGTGGAACTGCAGGCATAGAAATGTCCTCACTTCTTTAAAATTGCTTCCCTTAAAATAAGTAGGAAACAGCTCAAATGGCCAAAAAAGCAGCACAGAAAACCACTCTAGCTCCTGTCTTACCTCAGCAGGGTCAAAATGGGGGAGGAAACCAAAAGGTGTTTTATGCTGTAAAAAGGGAGGAAAAATCATGCCCTCACATGAGGAGGGTCCCAGGGGGAATTGAGGTCCCAGATCCGCAGTGGCTGGCAGGAATGGTGGGGCAGAAGGCTCCTGTAGGTCCTCACAGCCTCCTCTCCTCCTGTTTCAGCTATGGCTGGTTCAACACGGCGCTGATGCTGGAGGGCAGGAGTTACCTGCCCTGGCTCACCAACAGGTGAGTGCAGCTGCTCTGGCTGCAGGTGTGGATTTTCATCCTGCACATCAGGATAGGGTAGGTGGAGATGCATCCCTGGGAAGCAGGGAAGAGGGTCTGGAATTCCTGTTCATTGCCCCAGTGGGGTAACACTTTAACAGTGAGCCCAGGAGGGTATTTTTTTGCATGACAAAAATGAAAGTAATGGGATACTTGGAGCTGCATCCAAGCGTTTTGGGCTTTGGAAGAATTTGGGGCTTGATTTTATTCCTGTAATTTCTAATGTTGAGCTGGGGTCTTGGTATTGAACATTTGCTTTTAATTTGCCAGTAACAAATGAACTTGTGCTTCCCAGGCTGACGCAGAGGGGAGTGAAGTTCTTCCATAAGAAGGTTGAGTCTTTCCAGGAGGTGAGTGAGGATGTGGAGCCAGGGCAGAGGGCACAGCCCCACCCCAGAGTGGAGAAGCAGCATCCAGCAGGCAGGTGCTGCTCTGGGATATTCCTTGGCATGAGTGATGGGCCAGGGGACAACAGCAAGACTACGCCAAGATCCAGGAAATAAATTCTATCAGGAAAAATAAAGGGTCTTGGGTATGGAGGGATGGTTGACAGAGGACAGAGTAGAGCATTTATCCAGCATGGATTGGCAGCTTTCCCTGGAATGTGTGTGGCACACATGGGGTGTTGGCAGGAGCTGGCTGGGGAAGCTGTGCCCTGGATCTGGCCCTTATGGTTTATCCATTTCCTGACTGTTGGAAAGAGCTCTTGGCTTATTTGGAAGCAGGAATGTTGTGCCTCTGTGGCAATGTCCCTGTGTGCTGCTCCCAGCCATGTCCCTCTCTCCTCAGCTCTTTTCCCAGGGTGTGGATGTGGTGCTAAACTGCAGCGGGATGCGCGCGGGGGAGCTGCAGCCCGACCCGGAGCTGCAGCCTGGCCGGGGCCAGGTCATCAAGGTGAGCCGGGGCAGGCCTGGGGGCTTCCCAAAAACCCAGCTGTTACCACCAGGAGTGTCTGTGCCCTCTGGGGAAACCATGGGCTTGTGGCTGGATCCACACTGGGATCAGGTCCTGATTCCCAGCAAACACTGCTCATGTGAAACCAACCAGGATCCCATTCCTGGTTCAGCTGTGGGAATGCCCTCAGTCTCCAGGCGGTTTCTCCATAGGGTGAGGGCTAGGGGAGGTCAGAGGCACGATGCTGATAATGAAAAGACAAAATCTTTGGGAGAAAACGGTGATTATTTGGAGAAGCACAGGCAAGCAGGAAGCTCCTCGCTACCTGCACTCCTGTCTTCCCACCTTCCCAGGGAAGCCAGCACAGGGAACACAGAGCTAAGGGGGGGTCCCATATCTGGGCCCTCGTGTCCCTCCTGCTGCCCCCTAAGCCTGGCACCCACTCTCCAGCTGTGGCTTCCTCCCCTTCATCTCCCAGGTCCTGGCCCCATGGGTGAAGCATTTCATCATCACTCATGACTTGAAATCTGGGATCTACAACTCGCCCTACGTCATCCCAGGGTAGGTGACGATGGCTGAGGCAGGGCTGGCTGGCACCAGTGACATTCCTCTGTCAGTGTCCCCAAAGCCTCATCTGGGACTTGGCTTCTGCTGGTGTCTGCCAGGCCTGGCTTCATCCCTGGTGCTTTTCTTGGCTGTGTGGGAGGAGAGCAGAAGGACGTGGGCAGCAAAGCGAGGGAGCTCCCAGTCGGCACAGAGAGCACCCTGCACCACAGTGCTTCCATGTCCTGTCCTTTTCCAAGGATCAAATCCCACCAAGGCAAACTCAGTCCTGGCCAAGTCTCCAAAACAGCCAACCACTGCCAGTGGAGTGGGTATTTTGGGGGACATCTTTTGTTTCCATGTCTATAGACATTTTTATTATCAATGGTGTGGACCAAACTGTGGTGCAGCAGCTCAAGGTGGGGAAAAGCACTGCTGATCCATGCTGCCATAAAAACAGGGCAGGAATTCTTTCACTTCAACAAAACCTCCCTGGGAAAGCTCAGCCTTCCCCTCACTGTCCCCTGAGCTGTTGGTGAGCCTGGGCGCGTCTCATTGGGTTTATCATGGAATCATGGAATATCCTGAGCTGGAAGGGACCACAGGGGTCGAGTACAACTCCTGGCCCTGCCCAGGGAGCTACATCATGGGATAAATTAATCCATCTGCTGTTCATCCCAGCTCTGCTTCCTCCCAAGGGCCAGCAGCGACCCTGCTCTGGCAATGGAGAGGGGTCTTTAAGCTGGAATTTGGATGCATCTCTGGCACTTCCTATTGTCCTAATATTTCAGGCTTAGGCAGTAAGCCAGGATGTAAACAGGAGCTTTGCAGGCTCACAGCCCCCATGCAGCCTATTCTGAATGATTCCTGATCACGATCCCAGCCACAGATGAATTCCTTTGCCTGTGCTTGTTTTAGCTGGAGCTGTCAGAGCTGGGCACCAGGCTGATCCCAAAGGAAGAGCTGGACCCAGTGCTCACCTGGAGGACACCCCTTCCCTGCTGGCGAGCTCAGCCCTGCAGGGTCCCTCCTTTTGCTTTTGTGCTTCCCAATGATCAAGCAAGATTTTGGAAGGGTCCAGCCAATACAGACCCCTCCAGGCTCCCTTCAGCCTTAACCTGCCTCTTGGCCTCTGTTAATCCACAGTGCTCGGGGGCAGCAGCAGCACCAATCTGTTCTCTGCGTTCCCCTCCAGAGCCATCCCGTTCCTTCCAGCTCTTCCTGAGCCAGGCAGGAGCAGACCTGTTTGATAAGGATGGAATTATCTGTCTGCTTTGCCCAGACAAGGAAGGGCTGACAGGATTTAATGAGCAACTTGCTCACGAGCAGGCGTGCAGGCACTGCTCTCTGCCTGCTCCCTGTGGGAGTTTATCCCACAGGAATATTTGGCAGGCCCGGGGTGTAGCAGGATCCAACATCACACCCACAGAGTGTCCCTCCATGTGGTGGCCCCACAGGGGACAGCTGGGGACAAGTCACCACCGTGTGTCTCCTTTGGCTCCCGGTGCAGGAGCGAGTTCACGGTCCTGGGAGGGATTTACCAGCACGGGAACTGGAGCGAGGAGAACAGTGCCACAGATCACAAATCCGTCTGGGACAGCTGCTGCTGGCTGCTCCCGGCTCTCCAGGTGGGTGACCCGACTGCCAGCACGGGGCATGGGGAGCTGGGGGGTTCGGGATGCAGGAATGGGAACTGGGACAAACCACAGGACCTCGATGTTTCCATGAGTCAGGGTTTCTGTGTGTCCATCATGGACACCCAGGGCTCTTCCACCTGGCAGAGGGACAGGCAGGGCTGGGGCTGGCACTGAGACAAGGTTTGTAGGGATAATAATTACTCATGTACCTGGTAAAAACTAGAACCAGGGCTTTGGGAGGTTCCAGCCCTTTGGTTATGGTGTCCCCACACCTTTACAGAAGGGCTGTGTGGGATGAGGCTGGGTTGTGTCCACTCCCAGTGCTGCTGTTCTCCCCTGGATTAGCAGGAAAGGTGGTGTGGGGCTTTGGCACAGGGATTTCCCTCAGCTCCAGGCTGGCACTGCCATCCCAAATTACTCTGCCTGGAGCTGCTGCAGGATGGGGAACCCCTGTCCCAGCTCATCTCGGGGCTCAGCCGGTGCTGTGAGGTTTGGCTGGTGGGATTCCAAGGAATGCTGAGCAGTGCTGATGTGCTTTTGCTTCCAGAAGGCAAAGATCGTAGATGAGTGGAGCGGCCTGAGACCAGCACGGCCCTCGGTCCGCCTGGAGCGGGAGAGCATCCGCCTCGGGAATCTCCAGGCAGAGGTACCCGCACAGCCCCGGGGGCTGAGTGTAATTAACGACCGTGTTAATTGAGCCCCCGTCACCCTGCCCGGGGCAGTGATAAGGCCCTGCTGTCACGTGATTGTCCATCTCTCCATCTCCCTACCAACAGCAAGGGAATCTTTGACCCTGGGGATAAATGTCAGAGATACTGAAACAAATTATTGATGTGGCTGCCCCATCCCTAGAAGTGCTCAGGGATGGGTTGGACAGGGCTTGGAGCAACCTGGGCTAGTAGGAGACATCCCTGCCCACAGCAGGGGATGGGACAAGACGGGCTTTGAGATTCCCCCCAACCCATCCTGGGATTCTGTGGTTCTCTCCCCCAGGTGATTCACAACTACGGCCACGGCGGGTTTGGGCTCACCATCCACTGGGGCTGTGCCATGGCTGCAGCACGGCTCTTCGGGAGCATCCTGCAGGAGAAGAAGCCGCTGGCCACCCCCCCAGGGCCCCGCTTGTGAGCACCTGCTCCCCGGGAATATGTGACAGCAGTAGCTTAGGAATCACAGCAGCAGGACGGGAACACCCCAGGGATACACACACGGGCTGCTCGACCCTGCTCCAGCTTGGGCTCTCAGTGTCTCATTTCCAGCTCGCTGCTGTTTTCCAAATGGCTCCGCTCCATTCACAGCCTGCCTGGAGGAAGGGCTTTCAAATATGGACTAATTATCCGTGACAAAGTGCACCAAGAGCTGTCTGGGATCAAGCTGCAAAGGGCAGGCTGGGTTCAGCTGAACCCTGGACAGTCCTGCAGTTCATCTGCACCAGGGGACAGGATCTGAAACGGAGCTGGGGACACCTGAGGCCTCTGCTGGCTGCTGCAACACCCAGTGTGTAATTAGATTTACAGGCTCCCCCCCAGGAGGCAAAAGCTCCTTAGTAGGAAGAAGCTCTGAGGCTCCCAGGGAAGTAACAGCAGCTCTGGGAGCACGTGCCTGGGTTACACCAGTTTTCCTCACGCTCCTGCCAGGACAAAGTTCGGCCCACAGCACCTGCTTAGTGTAGCTGGCACCAGACAGCAGCACTTGCCTAAAATGGCCTTTCCAAACGATGTTTTAGCAACAAAAGCAACTTGTTCCAGCCCTGTGGGCTTGCCAGACTCTATATATAGCAGAGAGCATAAGAAAATAGCTCTTCTTGTCCCTAAAACTCCCACGGGCCCCTCAGCTTCCCATTTCTCCCGGCTGTGGGACACAGCTCAGGGAAAGGGCTGGCTTGGGAAAGTTTGTGCCTCTCAGAGGATGAGCAGGACTTTTTGGGGTGTCTCAGGGATGCTGTTGGGGACCCAACACACTGTTCTGAAGATACAGCCTGGCTGATTTTCCCATGCCACGTGTCTTTCCTGCTTTACAAACCATCCCAGACAGGTTTGTTTGACTGGATGGTCAGGAAGCCTCAAATCCAAAGGCTGTTGTGAGCCCAGCACAGTGCCTGGCTCACTCTGCTGTGTGGATAATCCAAGTGTTCCTTACTCAGCCGTGATGCAGCTCCTGTCTCCTGATGACTCTGTGTGCCAGGAATAGCTCAGCAGCACGGGCCCGGCAGTGGGGGATGCCCGAGTGCATCCCCGTGCTGGGCTCAGCAAACACAGCTGGGCAGGGGAAATTGGGAGCCACTGCCATGCCCAGTCCGTCCAAAGAATTCCCAGATTCTCTGGAAATGATGCAGTCACTGGGTAAAACCAGGAGAAGGGTAGGGAAAAGGAAAACAAAGGCTAGAGAAAATTCCCTGCTGATTAACGCTGAACTCAATGGTCTGTGGTCCCACCTCGGGAAAAACCATTCAGGGGAACCGGATCCCCTTGGTTTCATTTCCAAATATTCCAAATATGAGACATTCAGGAATATGTTCTCTGCTGTAAATCCAGCTCCACTTTGGTGATTTTTTGGACAAACAGGGGTGTAGGGAATCATTGTACACCTGGCAACAAGCAGCTGATCCTTGTGATCTCAGAGCCTGCAGGAGCCACTGCCCTGTGATCTCACACGGCCTCTTGGCAAACAGGAATGGGCTGATCTGCAATTTTATTTCCAGGTTAATTCTGTTTGTTTTCTGAAGGCCTCAATTTAATCCGTGTGACCAATAAAGGGAACATTCAAATCTCTCGTGCCTGATACTTTTTCCTCTTAAGTGATGGCACAGGAAGGGCCTCAAATGCTGGTTCCACAGAAACGTCTCAGGAGATCATCATTCCATGTCTCCACACACATTTTGCCTAAACATATCATCCTGGAGGAGTAGGAGTCATCACTCCAGATTCTGAGCAGACCGGGGAACCTGGAATATCATCGTGTGAAGGTCTGTGGTTGCTGACAGTCCCAGGGCATTAAGAACTCACAGAAATCACAGAATTGTGGATTTGGATGGGAAGGGACCTTAAAGATCATCCAGTCCCACCACTCTGTCAGGGCAGGGACATTTTCCACTATCCCAGGTGGATACTGGATCCCAACCTGGCCTTGGACACTTCCAGGGAAGGGGCAGCCACAGCTTCCCTGGGCAAAATCCCCATTGAGGGATTGAAGGTCACTCCTGAGGCCAGGGAGAGGTCAGGGAGTCAGGGAATGGGGTCTGGGCAATTCCTGCATGTCCTCTGACACACACAAAACACACCTCCCATGTCCCGTGTCAGCACATTTTAGGAGCTCCCAGTTCTCCACAAGGATCTCCTGTGACCCAGAACAAAGCTGGAAGGACATCAAGTATCAGGGAAGTCGGCAAACAGCAGCTCTGGCATTTGGGAAAACTCCTGCCAGAGCTCCAGGAGTGTTTGGACAATGCTCTCAGGCACAGGGTGGGATTGTTGGGGAGTCTGTGCAGGGCCAGGAGCTGGACTGGATGATCCTCATGGGTTCCTTCCAGCTCAGGATACTCCATGATCCTGAAAATGAGCTTTAGAAATGCCTGAGTTTGCCAAGAAGTAACCGCAGAAGACAGAATGTTCCCCCCAGCATTGCTTCAGCCACACAAACCCTTCCAGTTCCCAACAATTCCCCCTCCCAGGAATGAGGCTCTGCATCCCAGGCTGGGAGCAGGAAGATGGATGCACTCCGGGATGAGAACACCCTGCATTAGCATGAGAAGGATTTTCAGCTCGTTAGTCATTTTGACTCATCCTTGAACCACCTCCTGCCTGTAAATTATTGGGCATCAAAATAAGAACATCAGTGACAGGGCAGAGGAAAATAGGGTTGGGCACTTAATTACAGTTTAGAAAAACGATAGGGAAATGAAGGGTTTATATTAAAATGTAAATTAGTAGAAGGAACCCTCCCTGCCCCAAAGTCCAGACACCTGTGGAGCCACCTGATGCCAACACACCCAGGGAAGAGGCCAAACTGGCTGGGGTTTAGTGTCCAAACGGAATTAAATATGAAAATCAATTAAAGATTTAAGGGAATTTAAAAAAATCATAGAATCCCAGAATGGTTTGGGTGGGAAGAAACCTTGAAGCTCATTCAGTCCCACCCCCTGCCATGGGCAGGGAGAACTTCCACTATCCCAGGTTGCTCCAACCTGTCCAGCCTTGCCTGGAACACTTCCAGGGATGGAGCATCCACAGTATTTTGCTGTAGCGAGGTTACTTACAATGGGGATAGGAATCCTGTGACTTTTCTTTCTTAAATCTAAATACACAAAAGAGACAGAAAATGAATCAGACCTGCAGAGTGCTGAGCCCTGTAGCTCAAACCTCTGAACACCAAGACAAAAAAAATATGCAAGGTTATAAACATCTTCCTAAATGTCCCCCCAGAAGAGCCCAAAACTTATTTCCTGAAAAAACTATTTATTTGTTTAACATAAAATATCTAATGTGGACTTAACAACTCTCCAATGCTGTGTCGGGAACAGGAACCAGAGGAGTATTTTACAACAAGCTTGAGATACACCAAAGTTTTCAACATTAAAATGTAAATCCAGATTAGAAACTGTACATTCAGACACGGAAACATTCTCTGCTCTTTCAGCATGTATTTGGGAATAACCAATCATTCCATCAAAACACACTTGGGGAATTACATTCCCACACCAGCTTGGCATGTTAAAATCTTGGACGCTTGGCAAAACGCAATCCTGAATTCCAAAGGATCTCACTTTCCAGTTTGAAATGAAGAAGTTGCAGTAATTCCTTTACCAGTGAAAATTATTCAGTGTGGAAAAGGATTCTTTGGAAGTTTATTTTGTACCTCAACGGTGCTGCCCTATTGATAAAATCTATTGGTGGTGATTTACAACTGGTGTGTGTCAACCCCAATGTTCTCAGTGAACAAGCTAAAATGGCCTTCTCTTATTAATTATATACAAATTCCTGTAAATCCTGAATTCCAGTTCTGTTTCTCCAGTGCCCAACAGGCTCCTGCTGAATTCAGCCAGGTGTGATCATCTATGGTGGGCTCCTACCCCTCCCTTTCATTCAGCTGATCCAAACCCCATGGATATCCATGGGAGATTTTCCCAGATTTCAGTGAACTTTGGATCAAGCTTTAACAGAATCAAAGACCCAGCAACACCAATCTCAGTGTTTCTATCATTAAATAGATTTTTTTAGTGAAGAATTCATAAAAAGTGAAAAGCAAAAACGCCTTCCATGTTTTGGTTAACACTGTAAATGTCACAGATTAAAACTGATCTAGTTAACAGCATGGAAAATGTTGCATTCCCTAGAAATCTTTACCTGGGAAGTAGCTTATCGATAGGATCCAGGAGTGCAAGAACAGATAAACTTCACCTAAAACTCTCTAAAGGCCGTTGAACGCAATTCTTTAAAACTGCTGAATATTCACCTAAAAACATGAAGTGAGATGTGAAGATTAACCTGGGAAAGCAGAATTTTAACTCAAGGCATTGAGTAACAAACTGGGCCATGGAGGCCAGGCCTGTCCTGCACTTTGGATTCTCTGTCACCTCTCCCCAGGCTCAATTCCAGAGTTTTGGGATGCAAACACAGCTCATGGCAAGCCCAAGGAAGGAAGCATGGAAGCACGTGGGGGACTGGAATGGCCTCAGGAGCCTCCAGCAGCAGGAGGAAGAGGATGGAATGTCAGGGCTCTCAGTGAGGGGTGAACAGCCCAACTGTGCAAAGGCAAACACAGCTCCAGCAGATCCCAGCTCCAGTAGATCCCAGCCCAGCAGGTTTTCCAGCTCACTGCCCACACATGTGGGGCCATATCTGATTAAACCCATCCAGGATCTGCTTCCTCACTGCTGTGTCCCAGGTCCAACACGTCAGAGGCCAGTCCAAGTGAAAGCAGAGAGGTTCCCCATCCCTGGAAGTGTTCAAGGTCAGGTTTGGATGGGGCTTGGAGCAACCTGGTCCAGTGTAAAGTGTCCCTGCCCATGGCAGGGGGTGGGACTGGATGAGCTTTAAGGTCCCTCCTAACTCAAATCACCTTGGAATTCTGGTATTCTACGGAACAGTCCCTCTGGCTGTGCTCCAGGCTGCCCCAGGCACACAGGGAGAATGACCCAACTCCAGCCTGGCAGAAGGAGGTGAACAAAGGATTTGTGGTTGCTGTCAGTGCCATGAGAGCCCTGTCTGTTTTCTGGGATCAGCTGGAGCTTAATCTTGGTGGAGCATGAGGGCACAGGGACAGGACACAAAGGGAACCAACCCAGCTGGAACAGACAGAGGGCTCTGTGCCATCACCCACAGCTGAGCCCAGGGATCCAGGGATCCCTTGGGAGCTGAATTCATTTTCATCTTGCTGGGAAAAACCAAATTTGCCTGTTTCCACCAACCATTCCTGGAATCCTTCACTGAGTCACCATCCTCCAGTGGGACTGGATGGACACTCGGTGCCTTGGCAAACTCTGTTCTTAGCAGAACATCCCCCCTCACACAATTTCAACAACCTCTTTGGCCTTTTCAATCAGCCTGAGTTTCCTGGCTTTCTTTAAGGAATTACCCACCCCTGTTTTCCCCTCAGTCTCCAAACCTGCAGCCTGGTACGTGCTGGAGCATGGCAGTGACCTCAGAGCTGTGACCCTCAGTGACAGCTGTGCCCCACAGTGCTCACTTGTACTGCACCAAACGTGGACTGGGAGACCTATTCCTGACCCCAGGAATGGGACCTGCTTCCCAGGATACTTAAAATGTAAAAATGTGTTGCACATTTACCTGTGTTCAGGTGAGACCCCTGCTCAGACAGACCAGAAATCCCCACTGCTTCCATAGCCTCACCAAGTCCATCTCACCCGTATTTGGTTGTGTGTCCCAAGGTCTGGAATCCTGAAAATCCACTGAGACCTGGAGGAGGCACATCTCAGATCCCTACACATTCCCACAGACTCTGCCACCTGACCTGAGCCCAGCGACAGGTTTGTGACAAACCAGAGGAGCTTGTCCTCATCTGAGCTCTGTTACATTCCCTGACAAGAGCGGGATCATCCCTTGAGGAGCCACACCTGAAGGAGGGACGTCCCTCATCCAAGGTCGCTGCAGATGGGCTTGTCCTGTGGTTTTGTTCATTTATTCCAGCTACATTCCTTGGTCACCAGTCAATGTACAATCAGCAGGAAAGGTCCTGCCCAGCTGCCAGGGAGGGGCTCCATCCCAGCAGCAGCGCTCCCCACTCGCTGGGGGCTACCCCACCATGAGGATGAGCCCAGGAAACGGAGCAGGGACACACCTGGCTCCACACAGAGAACCCAGGAGTGAGAACCTCCCCACTCCAAGCAACAGACAGGGAGCCCAAGGTCGCTGGCAAAGCCAGAGAAGTCCAATTCTGCTCCAAAACATGAGGATTTACACATTGGACTTGATGAGCTTGGAAGTCTTGTCCAACCTTAATGACTCTGCGATTTACATTTCTGCTACAAGGTCCCAGCTGTGCAGCAAACACCACCCTCCCTGCTCCAACTACCCACCTGGGATGGGAGAAACAGTCAGGAATCAGTTTCCAAGCAAACCACTCTCCAGGAACAGAACCCAACTGGAAAGCCCGGGTTGGTTTGCCGGAGCCACATTTTGGTGGTGGTTTTGGTGGCTAAAAGTGCAAGGCAGGCATTTAATCCATAGTGCAGGGGATGGAATCCACCCAGTGCCAGGCCAGGGTCACACTAAAGATGAACCTCTTGGTTTTAGGCATCAAGAGCTCAGTGTTTTAATGACAGCTTATGCTGGACTGCAGTCACTTGGTATTTGCTTGGCACGGGACATTTTAAGCTGAAGAGCTGACCATGCAAGCACGACAGACTGAAGAGAAACACCTCCTGCTAAACTTCCAAGGATATCTGGATCCAAGGCCTCTCCATTCAGAAAGTTTTTATGAGTGTGAGCAAAGAGCAGCAGAAACACAATTTGCTGAGGTTCAACCCCAAACTCCTGCAGTTTGACACGTGACATTGGCAGTGATGGTGGTCAGCTTTCCATGCTTCAGGCTCGGAGGTTTTGTGAGACATCTTGCCCCTGTCCTTCATTCTTCCAGCAGGTTTCCGTGTCCCATCATTCCTGCGATTCCCCTGGGGAATGAGATCCTCTGCCCACCATCTCCTGGCCCCATTCCTTGTGGCTGGACTCCTGAAGGCCACGGCCCTTGGTCTCGATGGGCAGGAAGCAGGAGGCCAGGGCAGCCAGCAGGCAGCAGCCACTGTAAACCAGCAGAGTCAGATAGACTGAAGATTCCAACATCACCTGCAGGAAAAAGGCAGGGAATGCGAAACAGCACCTCAGCATGGAAACACAGACACTGCTGGAGCAGTAGAAATTTTAATCGTAAGTATTGGGAATAAAGTTTAACTTGAAGCTTCTGGAAAGGAGGGAGAGGGACATTTTATAGATCATACCAGGAGAAGGGACAGCGGTTTTAAACTCTCAGAGGGCAGGATTAGACTGGATTTTAGGAAAGAACAGGCTGCTCAGAGAAGCTGTGGCTGCCCCATCCCTGGAAATGTCCAAGGATGGAGCTTGGAGCAACTTGGGATAGTGGAAGAAAAGCAGGTTCTACATCACCTCCCTAGAATCATGGAATTGCTAAAGCTGGAAAAGACCTTCAAGATCATCAATCCAAACCTCCTCTGCCTCCAGTCTCAGAGGAGAAGAGATTTACCTGTGCAATGAACGGGGTTATGAGGGCTCCCACTCTGGCCATTCCACTGCACGTTCCCAGGCCCAAAGCACGTGTGGCTGTGGGATAAACCTGTGGAAAAAACATCATCCCATCAATCCCAGTGGGAAGTTTCCCTCCTTCCACTCCTAAATCAATGGGAATTAGTAAGTGGTGCCACAGCACATTCTGTCACACAGTGACAATGGGATCTACAGCTTCAGTCTGGGGTGAGGTCCATTGCAAACAGGTCATCAAAATGACTTTTCCACCCTGGTTCTCTCTCCCCTTGAAAATTCCCATCACCAAATAACTCGCTTACCTCAGGAGTGTAAACATAGGCAGCCTGAAATCCTCCTGAAATAAAAGCTCTTGCAATGAAGAGCAGCACAGTAAGAACATTTCTGTGAGGAGAAAGAGGAGAGCAGAGTTTGGCAATGTTAAGTACGATCTGCTGGGTTCACCTGGAATTCACTTTTACTTCCCTCCCAACCCCAAAAAAACCCAACCCCAGCCTTAAATCTTTCTCCAGCTGAGCATGACCATCCCACAGCTTTTCACTCCCACTTGTCCCACCACAACCAAGAGAGGACATGGATAAATGTTTTACTCCAGTTGTTCCCTGTGCTGGACTCACCTTCCAACGCAGAGAAAGAGCAGGAGGCTGCAAAAGGAGAAGACAAGGAAGGACAGGGCCATGGTTTTCTTGCGGCCGATGCGGTCGATGATCCACAGGGTCACCAACACTCCTGTGGGAAGAGACCAGGAGACCCTTGGGAATCGAGCAAAGAGGGGCTGCAGCAGATTTAACACAGCCTGGGTGGTTTAGATTGGAAATTTTGGCCTCTCTTTCCAATCCTCTGCTGGCCCCAGGCAGGGCTGTGGGATGGATTGCTGCTGGTGTCATGTGGAAACAGGAATTCTGTGTTCCAACTGCTGAGTCCTGCTACGTGCTCCCAGAGCCACAAATCCACACTCCCATCCAGGGATTACTGATGTGAATGCCTGAAACACCTGCTCATGGCTCACTGGAACAACTCCTGTTCAACTTCTGGCCATTGTTCCCTGCTGGATTTAAGGGCTTTTTAGGATGTGGTATTTTCTTTCTATTCCGTTATTTAGATGTTTCACTAAATTATTTCTCCCCTGCTTTTTGGTAGGAAAGAGATCAAGCTCAGTAAATCTCACTGTTAATTCTTCCCTCCAATGCAATTTTCCCAGATCCTTTTGAAAGCTGAAGCACAGCAGGAGTGGGGATTATTCCAGCACCAGTGTCACATCCAGAGGTACCCTATCAATATTTCTCACTCCCACCTCAGTGTGCGTGAGGATCTCACCAGACCTTCCAGCCACAGCACCACTCCAGGGTACCCACTCTTTTTTCTGGGTATCCTTCTCAAAATGACTGTTTGGCAGCACATTCCTCTAAGGAATGACTGTACATATTTCTCAGTCATACTAGCAAATTATCATTCATTAAATGGCTTCTCCTTGAGTTTTTAGCCCTGAAATTATGATCCAAAAGAGTGAAAATATCCTGATCCCTGTCTCTGGTGTAGTTTCAATTAGATTAAGACTGGGAGACCCCCTCCATCTGAAGGATCAATGGCTGTTTCACACTATTTTGCTTGTTCTGTGCCAGACTGTCCTTTGAAATTTGCTGGAATTGCCTGAAAAATCACAGGATCAGGACTGAGGCTGAACACAGAGATTTAGGGAGCAAGTTCTCCATGGATTCACTGTATCCATCATCCTTTGAAAGTCACTTATGGATGGAAACTCCAGTGTTTCTGCCCCTTTGATTGAGCTGGTTTTCCTCCTCCTGAAGAATTGCTGGGTTGGAACAGACAGAGGGGCCATTCCAGAGCAATGACTGATTTTTTTTCTGGAGTGATCCCAGGGCAGAGAGGATCCACAGCTACAGCAAGGAGCTCTGAGTGCTGTGGGAAGCATCAGGCCAGACATCCCAGATCCACCGCTGCTGCCAGAGCCCCTTCCCACATCCTGAGCCATTCCAAGGAAAAACTGGTGCTTCGCATTGCTCCTTACCAGGGAATTCTGACAGGGTTGTCCAGAGCAGGTCAGTGTAATCCTCCTCTGTCAGGTACTCACAGGTCAGGCTGCACTTGGCTTTTACTTCCTGCCTTCTGCTGGATACTGCAGGGAAAAAAAAAGCACAAATATTTAATGTATTTTAATCAAGCTCTTCCCTGTTTACCTTCCTGCTGGGTCTCTCACTTTTACTGCTGAAATTTAGGAAGGGATGGACTGGAAGGAATGGTTTGGATTCACTGCACCCACCATCCTTTAAAATACTTCTGTAAAGTTATTTAGGGATAGAAATTCAAAATTCAAGTGATTCCTCCCCTTTGATTTAATTGTTATTTCTCTTCTGAATGCCTGATGAGCTGCTGGGATGGAATTCAGAGTCAGAGGGACGTTGAAGAGCAATGCTTGGTGATTTTGCCTGGAAACACTCAACATTCATCATGTTTTCTGTGACAAGATGTCTCAGCTCAGTGAAAATTCCACCTCCTTATCAGCTGTACAGCCTGAATTATTTTCCAGTCCAGGGCTCAGGAGAGAATTAACTCCAATAATTCAGTTTCTCCCAACACAAACTGGGATCCCAACACTTCCTACAGTCTGAGAATACTGAACAACCCCATATCCTTATAAAAAACAAGGGGTTTTAAGGGCTGCATCCTCCTCTGGGGAGGCAAACCTGAGTCAGAGCTCTCAGAGCTCATCACTGCTGTTCAACCCTGGAATCTGGGCCTGCTCCATCACTCCCCATCCACCTTTTATAATTTCCCAACTTCCAGGCAGTTTTTCCTAATTACAAGTGTTCTGAATGCAATCATTCCCCCCCTGGGGAATCAGACTGTTCAAGGCTCTTCTTAACTCAGTCAAAGCACCCTTTTTTCACAAAAAAAAATTCTGCAACACAAAGGACATTGATTTCCCACCATTAGCTTTTTTCTCAGCAGGTTTTCCCATCCTGAGAACCCAGGAGCTCCACAGCAGCAGTTTCTCTCTCTCAGAACTAATTAGACCTTTCAAATCTGCAAACTTGTATTTATTCAAATACTTCTTTTTTTTTTTTTAATCAAGAAGAACAGATAACAGGTCTGCCTCGAAGGTTGTCTTGCTGTTTGACATTTTGGGCTCAAAACCACTGTGCAGGACCTCTCTGCACTGGGCAGAGATGAGGAAATATTTTAAATAAAGTAAACTTAAAACTCAGCCACATTCCTGTTCCAAACCACCAGCAGAAGGTGATCATATAAAAGATATTCCAGCAGTTTTAACAGGATGTATTTAAAAAGAAAAGATGGAGCAATACTCACTGCTGCAAACATCTCCTGCTTGGAAGAGCTCTGTAGTTAATAAAACTAACCCATAATATGAGAAAGCGTTGGAAAACCTGCAAGGAAGCAAAGGAGAGAGGAAGTTTCAGCTGGTCCAGCTTAAAAGAAACACCACCAATCAAAAGTCTGACCTCAAAGCTATTTCAGCATTCAGAAAATTAAAGGGCAATTTGATTGGGATTGCTTGGGCGCTTGAATGAATTACAAATCAATACAGGTTGGGGGTTTTTTTTGGTTGGTTGTTTTTTTTCTGAGGAGGAAGTTGCTGTATCTGAGTAAAATCCCTTCAATAAAACCCATTTAGAGCTGTGCTGACACTGAACCTTTAGGTTTTCTCTTACCAAATAAACCAGAGCAACAAGGTGGTCCAGCGAAAATGGGGGGTGAAAAGATCCCTCATTTTGCCTCGGTCCTCCTGTTGGGAACAAGCAGAAGCTGGATGATGAGGGACAGCTAAAGTGCCAAATCTCATCTTGTCTCATGAAGTCAGATCCAGGAATCCTGACCTGAGCTCTTCAACAACCTCAAGGTTTGGTTTTCTTAACAACAACGAGGTTAAATAACATTAATGCCCGTTTTAAAGCTGCTTTTCACTTCCAAATGAGAAATTAACTCTTCCTCAGTGGGAAAGAGGCCTAAATGATCAAACCTCATTTTTTCTGCCTAGCTGAGACATTAGAATTGAACAGAACATTGATGATTTGGTTAAAACCCCCCTCAGTTTCATTGTTCTGGAGGTGCCTGTGAGCTGCACGTACCTGCCTGGAAACCACCAGTTTTCCCAAAGGCATCGGCGCTCCATTCTCCGTGGCAATCCTCTTCAAAGTGGCCAGAGCTTTCTCCTGGTTCCCAGACAACACATCATACCTGGCACTTTCTGGCAGCCACTGAGGGTCACACACACACACACAGGAGGGTGTCACAACCAGCAAAAAACCCTGGGATTTCCCTTGGGGGAATCTCAGTGATTCCAGCAGATTGTCACATAACAAAGGATTACAGAATGAAGCTTGAAGAATTCCAAGAAAGAATTCCAAGAATCATCTCATCAGGCTTTAAAAACAGCAAACCCCCCCCACTTTCCCCATGAACTCAGAACCCTTTCCCTTCCATTCCTTTGCATTTATCCTTGAGAACTGTTGGGAATTTTTGCAGATTTTTTACATTGTTCCTTTTGTGAAGAATGGCAAAGCATCCAGGGCAGATCACAAGACCCTCCAAAATTTATGAGTTTAAGCTCCTTTTAATTCAGAACAAGCTTGTGAGCACCTGGATAACTGGAGGTATTCCTGAACAACTAAGGAATAAAAAGGACTGCTAAACCACCTGACAAGGACATTTATCTATGAGGAGACTGAATGATTGGCAAAGATATCATCTAATAAATAATAAAATATAAAACATATCACTGAAGTTCAGGTTTAACTTGTTTTGGAATCTGACCTGCACTCTGCAGATTCTCTGATTTGGGAGGATTTTTAGATGGAAATTGATTCTAAAAGTGACAAAATCAAAAGAGAATTTAGGGAAATAGCATCAGCTTTTGATAAAATGTTGATTCCACTGAGCTTAGTTGAAACAAAATCATTAAATTGGAGAGGGTCCCAGACCTGATTTCACCAAATTCCAGCCCTCCATTGTCCTCCAGCAATTACAGTCACATCAACACAACTCTCCCTGGAATGTTTTCCCCAGCACCCTGTTGAAACTGCATTTTTTGGTCATTATTTCAGTTGTTTCACAGAACACACCACCAGAGAGCTCAGAACTGTCCTGATTTCCTTCAGCTGGGTCACAGAACAGGGTAGGGGAGTGGGAATTGCAGGGATTCACATGAATCCTTGAGGAATACCTACAAAACAGAGGCCAGCAAAGAGCAGGAGTGGGAGGGCAGACAGGATGAGGAGCCAGCGCCAGCCGAGCGTGGGCATCACCACCACTGCCAGGAGCACTTCAAACACAGTCCCGAGGGCCCAGAACACCTGGAAGAGGGAAAACCAACAGAAGAATGAGGAATGGAGTGCTCCCAAGGCCTCTTCTTTGGAACATTCCAGGCTGTGTTCACCAGGGATGGCTGGAGAGAGAAATTCCAGGGGTGTGAATTCTGCCTTCAAAGTCTTCCAAGGACAAAATCCTGCCCCGTGTGACTGTGACGTGTTTGGATGAAGATGTGGAGCTGAATTCAGCACTGAATTTGTGGAGCTGTCAGCTCTCCAAATCCATCACTGAGATGCATTTCACCACAAAACTATGGACCCCCAATGTCCCTCTCACGCTCAGTCTGCAGTCCTGGATGCAAAATAATTTGGAAAAAGGCAAATTCAGCATGAAGAGTGGAGTGTGACAGGAAAACTTTCTGCTTCTTTTGGAGCTGGGCTGGTCCCAGAGCTCAGGAGTGACCCAGCTCCACACCAAGGTGGACAGGCCAGGTCTGGCTGCAGCTCTGAGGGGATTTCCAGGCAGGAGGATGGAAGGGATGTGACCACCAGAGGATTTGTCCCTCGAGGATCAGAATGCACCCACTCACCTCTATTAATAAAATGCATTTTGCTCTGGCTTTCATTGGAAGGAACTCAGCATATAAAGTTACCCTAAAAGAGGGAACAGAGAGGAAAATGTCAGCACAGAGAGGGAAATGCCACAGCAGACAGAAGTTCAAACATCCCTTTTGCCTTTTAATAAAACTGCCGAACCCAGAGTAGCAGCTCAAAGCTGTCCCTGTCCGCAGAGCCAGACAGGCTGTGACACTGGGTCACACTCCCCTTCTACCCCAGAACAAACTCTTCAACATTCCAAGAGAGGACACAATTTGCCCTTTCTGTGTGGTTTTGTCACCCCACAGTCATCAGTTAAATGCAGATCTTGATATTCATGTTTTCATAGCCCTGCTCTGAGCCAGAGCACCACTGAAAACACCATTTTATCTGGTATTTTCAGCCTGGTCCACCAGAATTCAATACAAACTCCTGCTGGATAAAGGATTTTTTCAGGGCTTTACAACTGGCACAGAGAATTCCCATCCATCTCCTGCGCCAGGGTTCAATTCTCCAAGAGGGGAATACTTGCATGTCACTGGTATAAAATAATTTGCATTCTTTTATTGTGGGATTCCAAGAGCTACCACCGAGGCTTTGTTTCATGCCTGCGCCAAGGAGTGATGGCAAAGCTTCTCCAGGAGGAATTCCTGAGGAGGAATTTAGGCAGCAGCCAGTCCAGGCTTTGTCACCTCCTTCAAACTGGAAAGGTTTGGCTTTGCTCTGTTGGCATTCCATTGACTCAGTCTGTTCCTGCCTCCAAACCCCTCAGGCTTCCTTTGAGGTTTGGGACAAAATTCCTACTAACTTAAAGAGTGGATTGATCTCTGAGGAGCTGCCCAGTTCATGGAAAGTATAAAGTTTCACACAATATTTCATTCAAGCAGAGATGTAGAGAACTCAAACCACATCTTAAAGTGTGCCTCAGGTCCCTCTGTGGCGCAGAGAAAACAGGAGCTGGTGATTGACCCCAACAAAAAAGGACATGGAACTGTTGGAGCCAATCCAGGGGAGGAAATGACACTCATTCCATGGAGATCCAGGCTCTCATCTCCAAAATCACACAGCTTACGGATATTAGAAAGGAGCTACTTTTCCTGCTTCATCCATGTTTACCCCTCTGTCAAATAAATCCCTGTTCTATCAGGAAACAGACTCAGGGAGGATGGGATCCACTTGGAGATCTGTAACTGGCTCTGGGTCTTCCCACAGGAAGCCACAGAACCTCAGTGAGCCGAGTGGCCCTGGCTGGGCTGCACCTGCAGCTCTGGATTTTTCATCTGGAAGTGGCCATGGAAAAGCCTTGGGGAGGAATCTGTGAGCCATCAATCCAAGCTGGGCTCTGCCTGCTCCAAAATAGCACCTCCAGGAGGCAAAAATATCCATTACTGGTAAGGATAAAAGACTACAGAGAGAGAATGGCTGTACTCTTCCCTTTTACATTTATAATTAAAAGCCTAGACCAGGGTTATTTATTGCAGGTGGAAAATTTATGGATCCCTCTCTTCAGTGAAAGGAACCACACAATGATAGAGAAATATCCTGAAACTTCCTTTTCCTTCTGAGCCATCCCAGCATCTCCGGTGCTCCAGGTCTGGGCTGTGTGAGTTTGAAATTCCAGCTCAGGTGGAGATGGGGAAGTTCAGGCTCTGACTGAACAATAATCTGGGGATTTACAACCAGAGTCAGGGCTCAGCTCTGCCTCTAAATGCTGGTGTTTAGGGCATGACCTGCCTTGCAACAAGACCAAGGTTTGGGGCGGCTGAACACAAACAAGGCTTCAGTCTGACACGAGAATTTGATAAGAAAGAGAAACGAGGAAGTTTGGACTTGTGAATATTTACTTACGACTGAGGCACTCCTCCAATCCCAAAGCCCACCAGGCCCCTCAGCACCAGGATCCAGCTGTAAATGGGAGCAAATCCACTGAGGATCCCATAGTAGAGTGTCCACAACACGCTGATCTTTAGGCCCTGTGTTCAGCAAGGGTTAAAAATCACTGTAACACAAATCAAAGCGTAAAACAGCTTCAAATGCCTTCTATTTCACCGGAGCACAACTCTGGATGTGCTTGATGCTGCTTTGTACACGTGGACATTTGGGAAGATAGAATTCTGGAATGGTTTGGGTTGGCAGGGACCTTAAAGCTCATCCCATCCCACCCCCTGCCGTGTCCAGGGACACCTCCCACTGTCCCAGGCTGCTCCAGCCTGGCCTCAGACACTTCCAGGGATGAGGCAGCCACAGCTTCTCGGGGCACCTCGTGCACTGAAATGTCCACGCTGCAGAAATATTGGGATTTATCCCAGCAGGAGCTGCAGACTTACTGTTTTCCTCCCATACTGGTCTGAAATGTTTCCCCAGAGCGTGGAGCTGGACATCATTCCCACAAACACCACCTGTGGAACAGCAGGAAAAAAAAATCTTGGAGGTGATGTTTTAAGATCTCTGCTTCCCAAGATCACTGGATAATCCCAGAATTATTTAGGCTGGAAAAGACCTCTGATATCATTGAGTCCAACCTCAAAAACCAACTGTTTGTTCTCTCTCAGGGTCTGAGTCTGTCAGAGAGCTTAACTGTGGGGAGAAAGATTTGCAATAAATATAATCAAAATTTACTTTTTTTTTTAATGAATCAAATGGTTTGAATTTTAGGATGAATCTGAGTAAATTCACAGGTTTTCCTGGAAATTGCAAGAAACTTGGAGCCTGAAACCTGCAAAATGGCCTCAGTTCTCACTGAATTTCGTTACTTCAATATTTTAAAAATTCCTATAAATTTTTTTAAAAAAACCTCCTATAAACTTCCAAGCTGAAGGCAATCTGCAAAGGCCACGAGGAGTTTTGATTTTGGGGATACAAAGCAAAATATCTGGATAACAATGATGGCAGAACCTCAGGGAAGACAGGAGCTGTCAGGTATTTTTCCTACCGAGGTGAGCAATGCAACCTTCCAGCTGGGTAAGCGCCACTCACAGTGCAGCTGAGGAGCAAGGATACTTAAAATCATCATTTCCATGGCATCTGCCATCTGCAGGGGGAAGAGAAAGCAAAATCAACAACTGCCTGCAAATCAGGTGGATTTAGGAGTCAATAATAGGCCTTGGTGACCTTTCTGCGCCATTCCCACCTTGTGGTTGAGCAAAATATTTAACATTTAATATTTAAACTCATTTCTGGTTGTCAGCATGTTTAGTAACTCTGGCAGAGAGGATCCAAAGAGCTAAATCCAAAGATTTTGAGGAGGTTTGGCTGGTCAGTGACACAGGTTCAGTCATTTCCATAGTGCAAATTCCAGCTTTCAGCCCCTTCACACACGGATTCGGTCAGGACTGTTTAACACCTTGTAACTTATTCCCTTCAACACTCCTGGGTTTGCACAGATCCCCTGGAAACTGAATTCCTCAGCTGATTTAGGATCCAAACCATGGCAGATTCCAGCTTTTTACATGGATAAAAGCCAGTAAATACAGCTCCAGGTATCAGGATCCTAAAATACACCACAGGAGGCGGAACACAGAGCTTCAGAAAGAGCAGAAAAATGGAAACCAAGACTTTTCTTGCTGTTGATATCAAGGTTAAAAGCGGAAGTGCTGGGCTGCTGTTCTTCTGAAACTGAGATTACAGAAATCCTGGCTGATACAGACAAATGAGGGGGCAGCTGATGGGGGGAATGTGGCAAAATCACTGCAGGAAGCCTGAGGTTCTGCAGGAGCAGCCTGGAACCTCATTTGAAACCAAACTGAAGTGGAGAATTGAAATGGTTTTCCAAACCCTGATTTATAAGAACTTCAGAGACAAAGAAATCCATTATAACCCCTCTCAACAAGGCTGAGTGCTGCTGTTATTTTCATTTCCAGTGAAATTCCTGCTTTATTGTACACTTATGTGCTTGGAGACTCTCTGCCCTCATTATTTGAAATCCCTGAGATTCTCTAAGTGATGATCATGAGCTGATCCAGATCCCAATTACTTGCCCAGGCCAATCCAGTAATGACAGAGAGCTTCCACTGGAACTTCCCAAATCCAATGGCTTCCACCGCATCTTCCACCATGAAAGTATCTGGAAAGAAAACAATTCCAGTGGATTTCTTCCTTAGAAAAGTTAGCCCTTGAGAGAGAATTTTCTGGTTTAATTACGGACTAATTGGCTAATCTGCTGAGATCTCAAATATATAACAAAGCTACTTAGCTATCATACAATTCCTACTCAGGAAGATCACTGTGTTCTTCCAAAGCCAAAATAATTCGAATTGTTCCTAGAATATTTTAATCATGTGGAGGTAAATCAGTGTGGCACCCACAAATCCAGCCCATGTTCAGCCTCTTCCTCCTGGGAGTGACTCCTCCAGGCATGGAAATGCAGCTTTCTGTGGGGAGAAACGGCTCTGCCCCAGCCCACAGCAGTGCTGGGAGCTGCAGGAAATATTTCAGTGCAACCTCTCATTATTTAAATCAAGAATTTCTCCAAAACACACAAATCTGAAACCCTGCCTCTGTTAAAAAATGCTGCTGGTGGTTTCCCACCCACTGCCATGACCTCTTTAGTTTGTTCCAGCTGAAGGTGCTGAGATGTCTCAAATTCCTTTGCTCAAATGCAAAATGAAATGACCAAGAAAAGCACATTTTGATATTTGAGTTGTTCAAATCAATTTAAGACTCACAGTTCTAACAGTTGCATCCGTTTGAAAAGGACATTCCTCAGAAAAGCTTTGGCTCAGAGCTGAGATCCCCACAACAACACAAACCAGGGGGAAATCAAACAAAATCCAAGAGCTAAAGCACAGCAGAGAAGTTCAGAAACAAGATTAATACCAAATTTTCACACTGTGCCGAGACAAAACAAATATTTCTCATCCCTCTTAAAGCAGTGCTGCCTCCAGGCAGGAAGCAGAGGCTGAGATGGACATTCCTGTTGTCCTCTAGGAAAAGAGGAGCCAGGAACTCTGCAGATTCATCTCAGCCTTGAAGGAGAGCCAGGTGTAGCTGCTCCAGAGGGAACTCAGGCAAATTCCAGTGTGGAACAGGGGGTGGCAGCTGGACCCACAACTCCCTAACAGGAGTATCCAGCACTGGGGACACAAAAAGGAACACAGAGAGCATCCCACAGGGAATGGGCTGATCAAACCTCAACTTTCAGGTCTAACAGAATTTCCCTCAGTTATTATTTTTATCTGGGGATCCTTAACTTCTCCAAACCCCGCTGTCCCCGGCCTGACGGGGATGGATGATGGGATGGAGAGGTCCCACCTTTCTCCAGAACCTTCTCCTTGAAGGAAAACAAGAGCCCTGCTCACCATCCGTGGGGTTGGCGAATTCCTTGGGCACTGCAGCTCCATCCCCCAGCTCCACGGGCTCCAGCTCTGTCCTCACCCCCTCGATCTGCACCTCGTGCTCTCCCGAAATCCCATCCTCGTCCGACCTCGAGCTCTCCCCCGTGCGGCGGAACTTCACCACCCTGAAACCACAGACACTGGGATGGATCCTTCCAGGAGGATTTTCCAGCCGGGAGTTGGGCTCCGCGAGCCTTGAAACTCTGCGTCATCGAGGTTTCTCCTCATTCCCCATCTCCATTCTCCTCTGGGAATGCTGGGATTTGTGTTTGGGTCTGGCTTCAGGGATGCCTCGTTGGGATGGGATAGACTCACTGGTCTTGTTGTTGTGCTATCCACAAAGTCATAAAACCACAGAGGTCATAAAAATATGATGGAATGGTGCATATTTAATGAGATCCATGTTTTGTGTGCCTGGATTTAATTGGAATTATGCATTGCTGTGTCATTGAATATCAGTTTGTTTGTTTGTTTGTTTGTTTTTTTCCTGGCAGGAAGAACCCAAATTCCATTTTCTGAGTTGTTTTAGTGATTAGAAGTGAAACTCCTGAAATGCACCAGAAGCTGAAATATTATTTAGTGAAATATAATTACTGAGCTCATTCAGGGAACGGATGGATTTTTTTCCATCAGGATGCTGATTCTGTGACTCTGCTTTCATCTTAAACAGAATTATTTAATATCATGTCATTAATGAAATATCTGTATTTTAAGACCAGAATTTGCTAAATTGACACAGCTTTGATATTTTGATCATTTGGGATTTTCTCCCTTCCAACAGAGAAGGTTCTTTTCCAATCTATGAAGTTTTCTGTGGCCAAAGATTTGGGAACAGATCCACCAGATTTAATAGAACAGATCCCTCAAACTTCCTTCACTTTATCTGCAACACAGGGGAATTTTTTCCCTGGGAAAGTGAAAATCCCTTGGATTTAACTGAAATAGTTTTGGAAATAAATTATCGCAGAATCACAGGGAGGAACCCTAAAGATCATGCCAGCTTTGGAGGTGATGGATCCTACAAAATCTGAGAATCAGAAATGCAGGCAGGGATTGCCACATTCCTCAGCACAGAAAATAAAAATATAGGTGGATAATTTAGGGATATATGAAATAAATGAAGGAAAAAACTTCACAAGGACAATTTCTGTTCCATACTTGCCAAATTTTTCACATCTGGGACATCTCAGGGAGCTGCTGCTTTTATTTGCAAAATCTCACAGCACCAAAACACCTGCACTGGAAGGTGCTTTGGAACACATTCCCAGGTTTTGTCCTTAAAAATGGGGGGGAAAAACTTGATAAAATAACCTCTGATTCTTTTCCCTGACAAACTGAAGGCATCCTAACTGAGGATTGGAAAAGAGCTGGAGCTCATGTCCGTTTTCCCAACTTATCAGGAATGTTATGGGACAGGGCGCTCTGTCATTGACACGAGCTCATGAATATTTAACACCAACTTGAAACATTCGCTCCGCGCCTGGCAGAGCCCATGATTTATAAATAGGAATATGTTGCAAAACACCTGAGAATGGAGCATTAGGAAAAAACGGGGTCGGTTTTAAAGGAAGCATTTGGAATTGAGGGAGAAGGAAGGAATTCTTGGGGTTAAAGGCACCAAAGATTTTATCAGGTTTGGGTTTTTTTTTTTTGTTTTGTTGGGGTTTTTTGGTTGTTGTGGTGGGGTTTTGGGTGGGTTTTTTTTTTTTGTTGTTGTGGTGTTGTTTGTGGGGTTTTTTTTCCCCCCCACAGATCCAGCAACCACATCCCAAAGGCAAAGAGTTCCAGGCAAAAATCAGCGTTTTCCTTGCGCAGCAGCGCTCGGCTTTCCAGAAACGCTGGGAATGCCGATGGTCCCCCCCAAGCCACCTCGGCAGGGCAGGTTCTGCTCCGCGATTCCTCCCTGGAGGGGAGGAGGATGGCGAGGGAGAGCCTCCCCAGCACAACGCTATTTACAGACAAACCCCCCCTGCAAAGGCGAGCCCGACGTCTCCTCTCCCAAAATCTCCTGGCTCTTGCACGATTTTATCCCAACCCCTGCTGATTTTTTACCACCATCAAATCCATGCCGAAAAAAAAAAAA
>WBMY01007790.1:227812-243520 GCA_013397315.1 Donacobius atricapilla
GCTCCCTTTCTTCCTTTCCCCTCTTCCCTCACTTTCTTCACTCCCCCTTTGCCCTTCCTTTCCTTCTTCCCTTTCTCCCTTTTCCTTCCCTTCTTCCCTGCCCTTTCCCCCTTGCCTTTCCTACTCCATTTCCCCCCTTCCCGTGTCCCCTTCCCGTCGCGCTCCCGTTCCCCGGGGGAGGCCGGGGGGCTGCGGGCCCTCCCGGAGCTCCTTCCCTCTATTCCCGGAGCTCCTTCCCTCTATTCCCGCAGCTCCTTCCCTCTATTCCCGGAGCTCCTTCCCTCTATCCCCGCAGCTCCTTCCCTCTGTTCCCGCAGCTCCTTCCCTCTATCCCCGCAGCTCCTTTATTCCCGCAGCTCCTTCTCTCTATCCCCGCTTTTCCCGTTGCAGGCACCGAGCCATGCGGAGCTGGGGGGTGCTGGGGGGCGCGGCGGCGGCGCTGGCGGCCGGGATTTACGTCCTCTGGGGCCCCATCACCGGCAGGAAACGGCGGCGGAGAGGTACCGGAGGGGCTGGGGCTGCCGGCACCGGGAACGAGCCCGGCTTGTGCTTTTTCCCGTTTTCTCAGCTGCGAAAGCGCCTCTTGGTATTGCCCGCTGCCAGCGGGCAGGGTTGGGTGGGATTTTTTGGGAAGGAATTCTTCGCTGGGAGGGTGGGAGGCTCTGGCACAGCTTCCCGGGGGCTGCCACATCCCTGGAAGTGTCCAAGGCCGGGTTGGACGGGGCTTGGAGCAGCCTGGGATAGTGGAAGGTGTGCCTGCCCATGACAGGGTGATCTCCAAGATCCCTTCCAAACCATGCTGGGATTCTGTGAAAGAGCAAAAATCAACTGAAACAGCAAAAACTGAAAACTGAGCTCTATTTTTCTGTAATTAGAGCACCTCACACAGCGTTCCTACTGAAAAATGGGATGTTTTCCCAGGATTTCGTGGTGTAAACTCTTGCAATTCTCTTTGCAGGGCTTGTCCCGGGTCTCCTGAACCTGGGGAACACGTGTTTCATGAATTCCCTGCTCCAGGGCTTGTCCTCCTGCCCCTCCTTCATCAGGTGGCTGGAGGAGTTCACGGCACAGTACAGGACAGAGCAGGAAAAATCCCAGGAACGTCATCAATGCCTGTCAGTGACTTTGCTGCAGCTCCTGAGAGGTACTGAGACATCTTCCTGTTGTGGCAAACCAAGGATAATATATTTGAGGAGAAATGTTGTCATTTTTAGCCTCTTTTCCCAAAGAAAGAAGCGTGTGGGGTTTGTATTCCTTGTTTTGTTTCCCTCACTAATTTTCAACCCCATGGCCAAAGCTCAGTCACCTTTCCCAGAAGGGTTGAATTCCACAGAATTCATGAAATACAGAATTCTATTAAAAAAAGTAGCAAATAATTAAAGCTTTTTGTTTTCCCAAGCTTACTATTTTCCCAAAACTCTGGGACTATTCAATGACACTTTGCAAGGTTGTGGATAAAAATATTAAGGCTTTTAAGCTGAAGGTGATTCATTTCTGGGCTAAATTCATCTCTGACACCCTCAAATGATCCCCTGCCTTCCCTCCCAGGGTTGTTTTGAAAGGAAATCCCTTGGAAGTTCTGTCTGGGGATGCCCCTGTGGAAGTGGTGTGAGGCTGGTGGTGCTTTTATCCTGTCACACACGGATCTTTACTCATTTTTGGCTCCTCCTGACCCTCCTGTGCTCCCTTCTCCAGCTTTATCCTGCCAGGAGGTGACAGAGGACGATGTCCTGGATGCCAGCTGCCTGCTGGACGTGCTGAGGATGAACAGGTGGCAGATCTCCTCCTTTGAGGAGCAGGTGAGGGCAGGAATCTGGGAAAAAACCCTTGGACTGGGATCCCCCAGAGCTGGAGCTGTCAGGTCTGAATCCTGCTTGCAAAAAAAGTGGTGGAAAACATTCCACAGGTTGGGAATGGGGCTTTCAGTGTGCTGGGATATTCCTCAGGGAATTCCCGGCTGCTTCCAAACCTTGTCATTACCAGCAGGGCCAGGAATATTAAACCAGGACAGACCCAGCTCTGGTTTTGCTATGGATAATAGATCTTTGTTCTGCTCCCAGGGAGGCACTCCAGGTTTCCAGTCTTTCCAGGAATCCTAATTATTTGCAATTCTTGTCAGTATTTCCAATGCGCTCCATCAATTATCCCACTCCTAAAATATATTCCTGATTTCCAAGGATAGATTTCAGTTATGCTTCCTCCAAAATCGAGGAAAACAGGGATTTAGGAATTCATTTGGGAGTATTTTTTCTCCCAAGTGTTTTAGTTCCTGGTGAGTTTAGTTTGGCCCAGAATGTCTTTAGTACCTTGTGCTGTTACGAAGCTTTTGGGCACAACAAAATATATTCAACAGTAACACAAATATCATTATAACAAAATGTTTAATACGGTTATTTATAATTTTATTGTATATTTGTATTTATTATGTAATGATGTTAAAGAAATATAAGTATAAATATAAATACAAATATGAACATAAATATAAATGTAAAATTAAAAATATAAGTCTGGGCTCTGATCTGTAATTTTTCCGTAATTTCCTGTGGAATTCCAGCTCTCCTGGAGTGTTTTTTTTTAATGTCTCTTGGTTCTGACTCCATTTTCAGGATGCCCATGAGCTGTTCCATGTCCTGACCTCTTCCCTGGAGGACGAACGGGATCGGCAGCCCCGTGTGACCCATCTGTTCGATGTGCATTCCCTCGAGGTGATCCCACTTATTTCCTTAGCAGAAATCCCTGGAATCTGCCCAGACCCCCAGGCAGGAGGGGTGTGTTTAGGATATTTTCATTCTGTTCCCAAAGCTGCTTTTTAATCCTTTGGTAGGAACTCATCAGTAAGTCAAATTTAAAGAATTCTCGGATTTTCCGAAGAAAATATCTTTGAATTTCCAGTGTTCCTGCTTTCCTGAGGGTTTTTGCATCCCTGAATTGACGGGCTGTAGGGATTTAAGTTAGTTACTCTGATCTGCAGTTTCTACCTGAAAAAGGGTGGAAAACTGCAAAAAGGGGCATTTCTGGAAGAGTTTTTTGGAGGTAAAATTGATCTTATCCTCCAGCTTGCTGATAAACTTGATGCGGATGGAAAATATCTGGTTTTGCCTAAAATATAGACCCAAAAAAAAAGACAAAATCTCCTAATTTAGTGTTCTGACACAGCGAGTTCTGCAGATTAATGACTCCTTTCATAAGCAATTGCCAATTATAAATTTGTTGTGTACCAGGTTTTTTGTTCTTCAAATATAAAGAGCCACTGAGATTCCCACAATTTTTCTAATGCCAGAAATGCCAACTGGGGATGAAATAGGGACACATTTAATACTTCATGTATGGAATGGCTAAACCTTTTCTCTGTTGCTGAGGTAGGGTTAATGAAATGTTTTTATCTCCCTCTGTAGCAACCAGAAATAACCCAAAAGCAAATAAGCTGCAGGACAAGAGGTAGGATTTTATCCCTTCTGGATATTCTGAATATTCATAGGGTAGTTTTGTTTATTAAGGGGATAATATTAATTGATCTTTGTACTGAACTGAAATAGAAATCAAAAATATAAATAAACCTCCATTCATTATTAATCACTGGGACAAAAATGTGTTTTGGAGGCATTAATTTTGTTACTGTGGGGCAAAAGCGTGGGGTTGGAGTGATGCAAGTGGATGGATGGAAAATCCAAGGACAAGTTTTGTGTTGCAGGATCTCTTCCCCCTGTGTCCAACCACTGGAAATCTCAGCACCCTTTCCATGGAAGGCTGACCAGCAACATGGTCTGCAAACACTGTGAGCACCAGGTGTGGAAATAGAGAATATTTTATATTATTATTAATATCTGTCATGTGAGAAGGGATATCCACCACTCAGAGTGCTTCCTGGAACCATCATCCCTTGGTGATGAACAAGGATTTATCCCTGAATGGACTAAAAAAAAAAAATTCATGTGATGCACCTTGTGGGGGTAACAGCTGCCTCATCAAACAGGATAATGGATGTTTTATTCTATTATTGGATTAAAAATTAATTAATTAATAACATTACCTGAAAATCCACTGACATGGGTGAGTTTAGGACTCGCTGCTCATTCACCACATTTTGCAAAGGCACTTTAAAGTCCAGTTATGCCAAGTAAGGAGATGAAGATAACCTGGATAAAGGAAAAAAAAACACAGAAAGCAAACCTAATTTATAGCCCAAACCAAGAGAACATTTGTATTTTATTTCCCAAAACCTTACAGACAAATTGGAGTGAGCAGGAGGAGGCCCAGCAGAACATTCCTGGTGTTCCCTGGCACAGTTGGGAAACTGGAGGGGTTTGGATCCTGTTCCACCAGGGAATTATGGACAGCAGAGGGCACAGGCTCATCTTGGGAGAGTTGGGTTGGGTTTTTTGGGGTCTGATGATGCCTTGAGAGGCTCCCTAGAACAGAGGCTAGCCAGTGTTAAAGGAATAACGTGGGGATTTATTAAAGGCCTTCAAAGGATGCACCTTGGGCAGTACAGGAGCCTGGCTGAGGCTCCACCAAGATGGACCAGGGTGCACGAGTTTTCACACTTTTGTAGGTTTTGATCCATTTACATGTTGGGGTTCATTGTCCAATTACAGCTTCAGGTAATGAAGTCCCATCCTCCCAGTTTGCTCCCCTCAATTCCCCGTTTGCACTTTCTGGGCCTGAAGCCGCAGCGGTGTCCTTGGTTCTGGGGCTGGAGACAGATTGTTTTGTCTGCCTGAGCTGTGAAGAGAACTTGCTAACACTCTAAATGAAGTTCAGAGTTATATACTAATGCAGAATCTGGAAAATATGAAAGGTAAAACTTAAAGGCATCACTGACATAAATCCTGGCTCTGGAATGTTCTCTTGCAGAGCCCTGTGAGGTTCGACACCTTCGACAGCCTCTCCCTGAGCATTCCAGCGGCTGTGTGGGTGCGTATCCCGCTGCTCCCTGATCCATCCTGCCCTTCCCAGGGCCTTTCTCAGGTGCACAGGACTTTCAGAGCTACTCTGGGACTTGATTTTCCTGCTCTTTTACAACCCTGTGCTGCTGCAGGACCTTGTCCCCAGCGGGTGGCGCGAGGTTCCGATGAGTCCAACAAACAGAACTTGGTGATGCCACCAGAGCTTTCTGTTTCTCCTGATGAAGGATTTGGTCTTTCCTGTGGAATTTGAAGAGCCCGGATCTTATCCCAGGGGCTGCGTCCCATCCTGGGAAGGTCACGTTTAGCTGGGGTTCCCCTGGCAGTTCACGCCTTACCCCACCCAGCCTTTCCCAGTGGGTGGTGATTTCAACTGGGAATCGTTTCTGTTTCTTTCTGCCTCTGGCAAACTTCATATGACAAATATTGTGGATTCTTGGGGCAACATCTGCAGGATATTGTTGGACTGTCAGAGTTTATTTCATGTCTAGTAGGGATTTTTTTCCACTGCTACTCATGGAAATTGTGATTCCTACGTGGAGAGTGCCCTCCTGGACAGCCGGGATTGGGGTTTGGACACATCTCCTGTTCTTTGCGTTTTGTTTTATCCACTCCTTGGCAGGGCAGGATATGAGGAAGGGCAGGAAGGAAGCCTAAATTCCATTAAAAGCTGTATTTCTCCTATGGAGCAGGCCAGAGAGCATAAAGTGACCCCTGAAGTGCCGGAATGAGAGATAAATAGGAACAGGACAGGAATGGGTGGTTTAAAACCCCACTGAAGGGCTCACACAGGGAATCACTGCTGTTGTTTTCAAAAGGCTGCAAAGTTTTCCATGTTTAATCGGGAGTAAAAGAGAATACCCACAGTTACATGATCACCCAAAGCCATTTAGTCAATTCTTTCATGAAATAAATCTGCAGTTTTCCGTGGAAGAAATTATTAAAAATCCTTTCTCAAACCCCAGTGGAATGCACCCTAAAATTCCTGCAAATAATTCTGGCTTTTCTTGGCACTCAGGGTCGTCCCATGACACTGGACCATTGCCTGCATCACTTCATCTCCTCAGAGTCTGTGAAGGATGTCGTGTGTGACAACTGCACCAAAGTAGGTCCCCTTTCCTTCCTGTCACTTTAATTCCTGTCACTTTAATTCCTGTCACCTCCCTGCTCAGTTTTGATCCTGCTGACACAATCCTGGCTTCATTTTCCACCTCCTTTTTCTTCAGGACTTGGGGAAAACCTCTGGGATTCCAGATATTTAACAAGGAGTTCTTACCTCACAGAATATTTGAGGCTTTACTTACTACTGCTGTTACAAAATCTACAAATATTTTATTCTGTAGTTGCCAGGTATCACCAGGGATATTTTTTTTTGCTCTGGTAGTGTTTAAAAATCAACAGAAGAGGCAAGTGAGTGCAGTTCTGAGTGAATGGAGTTCTCTAAATGCTCATTTCTGCTTGATTTTCGTTTAGAATTTTGATCCTTTAGGAATTCTGAAGGGTATTCCAAGGTGGGATTAATTCACTGAGCATAAAACAGACAATTGGTTGCTGACCATTAAGTTATCTCCCCTTTTCATTCCAGATCCAGGCAGAAGGAATTCTGAATGGACAGAGCATAGAAAACCAGAGAACGACATTTGTTAAGCAATTGAAGTTGGGAAAGGTGAGGCAAAAAAACCCCAAACCTCCAAATCTCCTAAATCCGGTCACACAGTGACTTCCCTTTTTGAGCTGGTTGTGTCCATTTCTTGCTATTAGGCAACAAATGTTTTACTTGTCAAAGTAAACTCACCTGGCAAATATTTGTGGGCACTGAGGCCTCAACTCAGCAAAACATCAAAGATTAAACACTTCAAGGATGTGAATGTTCTCTTGCTGTTTGGCAAAACACTTAAATGTGAGTTTGGCTCAGTGTCATTTCTTAGACTTTACATTAATTCTTCGGTGAGCAAATTGATTTATATTTACAGGGTTTGTAGCATCTTTAGCAATCCCACATTTCAGAGAAATTAAAATATTCTGAGTACAGCTGGTGAGTAAACATCAGGTGTGATTTCTATGAGAAAACCCTTTTTTTTTTTTGTTCTGTCATGCCAGCAGGCCAGCAGCGCACTGGTGTGTAATTAGGAGCCTCAGGTGCCAATAATAATATTAGTAATAGTAATAATAATAATAATAGTCATGGTAGTGATAATAACAACAATAAATTTATTATTAATGGTAATAATAATAATGTTCATTTTGCTACAGCAATGATTTTGAATTTCAGCTCTTTATATCATGTAATGGTTTTGGTTTTCCCCTGTGCAAAGCCATTAATTATTGGGGATTAGGAAATACCAGGAATCTCACAAGAATTATTGTCACATTTTAGGGACACTGTTGCCACTGAGCTTACACAGAGATTAGGGAAATGCATTTCCTTATTCCCTGGACTTACCACCTGTTTCTTTCCCTGAAAAATGTGGATTCTCCTTTCCTGAACTCGCTCCTGAAGCTGCCCCAGTGTTTGTGCATCCACCTGCAAAGGCTGAGCTGGTCAAACCAAGGCACTCCCCTGAAGAGACACGAACACGTCCAGTTCAACGAGTTCCTGGTCATGGACATCTACAAATATCGAGTTCCTGGTCCCAAATCCAGCCAGGAGCAGCTCAGCCAGAAAAGCTCCGAGGAGACAACCCCTGGAATAAAGGAGGGGAGAGCGGGGAAACCTTCAGGTACCTCCTTTGCCAATGAAATAGTTCAGCTCTTCCTGCATTTCAGGGATCAAACATTCTCGGCAGGATCAAGCCATGAGCAGTATCTTGATGCGGGGGTCTGCAAAGAGGACAGAAATCCCTTTGACATTCCCAAATTTACAGTTCAGTTTGAATGATTTCATTTTGATCCTACTAAATCTATATTTAAAACAATAAATTATAAAACAAAGCACAGAATTCCCGTATTTTATGTCCAAAGGTGTGTTGAACTTGGGATGTCCCAGGGTTTTTCTTGTTAGGGATCTCTTCCAAGGCTTCAGAACAAGCAGGGAAGGAATGCTGGGAATGGTGAATTCTTCAAAAACTGTTGGAAAATCCAGTTGTAGGAGGTCTGTCCTTAGGCAGCTCAATATTCCTTTAGTTGGGATTTTGGACTCATGGGCATTTCCATATTGGTGATGTAAAATGAATTTGAATAAAGTGTCCATTGCCTTTGGATATTAAAATCAATAAAATACTTCCATATCCCACGATGAAGGGCACTGCAGGAGCAGGGGTGCTGTTCTCAGCAGCAGCATTAAAGTTAAATCCCTGAATTTCTCCTCCTCTGGCAGATGCAGAGCAACCAGCTGGTACCAAACCTTTCTTCATGAATGGGGCCTCCTCTTCCTCCTCTTCCTCATTTTTAATGTCCCCGGGAACTTTCCCACTTGCTGCATTACCTGAGTGCAGGTAAGTTGGAGATTTGTACCCTCTCTCTTCATTTCTGTCCTCCAAATCCTCTCCCTTTCTTCTGTCCTTGTCCTGAGGCTGCCCAGTCACAGAAGGTAACCTTTGTCCCAGCTCCTGTGCTCGTCTCTTGGGTCATTTTTAGTCCTGGGAAAGGGAGTAGGGCAAGCTACAAGCAGAACTCAAAATCTCCTTCCTCTGGCTCATGGTGTGGTAAATCCTTCTGAACAGCCATGATCTCATTGCTGCTGGTTTCCTCTAAGCCCTTCCTTTCCCTTCGTGTTCAAATGGTTGTAAGAAATCCAGAGATTTTTATTTTCTCAGATGTTTTTGATTTCAAGTTGCACCTGCCATGATTCCACTTGGTAAATCACCCTTAGGGCTCCTGCTGATAATCCTTTTCCATCGAATTCCAGAATGGTTTGGGTTGGTAGGGAACTTAGAAACCCCCTTAGGACCCCTCCAAAATCCCCCCAGGACCCCCCCAAATCCCCTCGTGGCTTTGGTGTCTTCCCAAAACGGTTCTGAGACCCCCCCCCAGAGGCTCCCCAGGACCCCCCAAACCCCTGCCAGACCCCACCAACTTTTCCAGGGACTCCCCAAAAACCCCTAAACTCTCCCTGGGACCCCCCAAACCTCCACAAGACCCCGAGAGACCATCCCGTGCGGTCCCTTTCCCATGGGCAGGGACAACTTCCACCATCCCAGGTCACTCCAAACCCCATCCAGCCTGGCCTTGAGTACTTCCAGGGATGGCGCAGCAGGAAAAAGCAGTTTGGATCACAGAATGGTTTGCCATGGAAGGCAACTTCGAGATCATCCCACCACACCACTTGCCAGGGGCAGGGACACCTTCCACTAGATCAGGAATGCTCCACACAACCCTCCACCACAATTCCCCTCAGGCAGTCACAGCCTTGCTCCAGGCAGGAGTTGTGGCTGCTCTGGTGTCCGTGTGTGTGTCTGTGTGTCCCAGGGAGTCACAGCCTTGCTCCAGGCAGGAATTGTGGCTGCTCTGGTGTCCGTGTGTCTGTCTGTGTGTCCCAGGGAGTCACAGCCTTGCTCCAGGCAGGAATTGTGGCTGCTCTGCTGTCTCGGTGTGTCTGTCTGTGTGTCCCAGGGAGTCACAGCCTTGCTCCAGGCAGGAGCCGTGGCTGCTCTGGTGTCCATGTGTCTGTCTGTGTGTCCCAGGGAGTCACAGCCTTGCTCCAGGCAGGAGTTGTGGCTGCTCTGGTGCCTGTGTGTGTGTCTGTGTGTCCCAGGAGGCACCCCCGGCCCCGGGCAGGAGCCGTGCCTGCTCTGCTGTCTGTCCCCGCAGGGCCCCGCTGTACCTGTACCGCCTGATGGCCGTGGTGGTGCACCACGGGGACATGCACTCGGGACACTTTGTCACCTTCCGGCGCGCTCCGGGCGCCCGCGGCAGCCAGTGGCTCTGGATCTCGGACGAATCGGTGCGCAGGGCCAGCCTGCAGGAGGTGCTGGCTGCCAGCGCCTACCTGCTGTTCTACGAGCGTGTGCAGGGCCGGGCCCAGCCCCAGAGCCCGGCGCAGCGCTGAGCCAGGAGCGCCGCGATCGTCCCCAGCCCGCTCCGTTATGCAAAACCTTCCCCCTTCTCCGGGCTCTCTTCCCTGTGGAGACAGCTGGGGATGGTGGTTTGTACCCAAATCCCGCTGCTCTGGCGCTGCCGAGAAGCGTTTGTCCTGTTCCTGTCCTGACACGGCACTTTTCCCAGGGAGATGCTTTATCCCACCCGTTTCACTTCCGAGGGGGAGCTCTGCGAAGGGTTGATGTCAAGCTGCTGTTGAGGAGCCCCTCCCCATCCCAAATCCCTCCCCTAGCACCTCTCCATTATGCACCAGCCCCTCCAGATTCCCTTCCCTGTGGCAATGGCTGGGAATTGTGGTTTGTACCGAAATTCCCGGAGCTGTTCCAACATCCAGCCCCGATGTGGAGAGAGACCTTTGTCTGTCAGGCAGGGATTTTGTCCCAAGGCTCTATTCCCAGTGTTTCCCAGTGGGGAGCCCTGGGAGGGGGCGATGGGAAGCTGCTGTTGGCAATGATTTAAGACACAAAGTGCCTTGAGCTTCCCTGAACAGCTGCATTGCCACTGGCCCGGCCCCCTGCATGCCCGCTGTGTCCTGGGAATGCCTCACCACCACGGGATGAACTCATGGAACCACATTTCTCCTGACCTACCAAGTAAAGGCATCTCCACAAACGGCCCCGATCCAAGAGATTTCCCTGCGCACACGATTTTCCTCCTACTTCACTTGTTTATAACGTCCTTCTCCTGATTTAAATTGCTTTATCCAGGAGATAATTTTGTATCTATTAAGAGCTGAAACCTTAATTTATTGCTCCATACCTTTGGAATATAGCTGGAATCAGCACATGGAGGTGTTTGCTAGTGCTCAGTGTTGTCATTTCCTTCAGCACTGTTGAATCCAGTTGTTTTGTAGCATCAACTACAACTTTTAATGCTGTGATTTCCAAGCTGCTGTACCTGTTCTAGACTTGCCCTTCCCTTTTTATTGCTGGAATCTGCTATTCCCGGCATTGGGAACCACGCTCCTGGCTTGCAGCTGAGCTGTAGAGCAGCCCCTGGCCTTGTTAAATGGAATATAAACGGCAGGGCCAGGATTGATGGGCACTTACTGATCTCATGAAGAAATGTGGGAATCCTGCATCAGCTCCGGGCTGCCCTGTAAATAGAAATAAGGGGAATTCTGCTGCTCTGGATTGTTTGATGCGCAAAAAAAAAAAAAAAAAACCCAAAGCACAGAGGGAGAAGCAGCAAAAGTCGTCCTTTAAAAACCTGCTTTTAAATGACCAGGAATAAAATATGTAGGTTGTTTTTAGCTCTTTTTTGTCCTTGTAAGCTTGGAGGAGAAAAGTCCCTCATCGGACAAGCTTTTTTCAGTGTGAAGTTTTCAAATGACAGCTGTCTTAAATAGTTTTTTTAGGGCAACTTTGTACCTCATGAATTCATAGTGCTGCCCAAAGCTCGGGGGTGTTCACACTTCCTCAGGAGAGGCTCCAAACCAGCCAAAGCAGGAGTGGTAAAATGGGCGGATATGCAAAATTATTTACACAACTCGTCATTCCAGAGTCTGGAGCACAATTCCTGCCCCAGGTAATGCTCACAGTACATAAATATTGATAAATCCACTGCTGGGCTGGGACCTGGTTCCTGGCTGTGCTGCACAAGCAGTAGCTTGGTTTTAACCTCTTTTAAGTTATAGAAAACCAAGAAAACAAACAAAAAAAATACCTTGAAGGATGCAAAATGCCAAAAAATTTGCTCTGGCCATTGAAGGGAGAGCTGACAGCTGGAGAAGGAGCCAGCCCTCCCTCCTGGGAGCCATCTAAAACCATCACCCCAACATCTCCCTCCAGCAGATCTGCCCCTGCACCTCAGAACTGAAACCATTTCCAGTGCCAGCAGTGGCTGTCCTGCATTATCCATGCTCAACACCCTGCTTGGGGGTTTTTCCTGGATTTGGGAAGTTCAGCTGAGCAGCCCCTTGGCTTGGTTGTGCTGGAGGAGGGGTGGAGGACACGCACACTATGGACTGAAATCTGAAATCTGGCAGCTGGGACAAAGTCACCTCTTCCTGCACAGCCAGCAGGTTTTCTTTTGCCAAGAGCTGTTTCCCTGGGCTGTGGATTGACTCTGGATCTCCCTCAAGGGCTATCAGGGCGAGGGTTGAGCCTTTTTTTCTGGCTTTGCCTGGTGGGGAAGGAGTGGATGGGCTTGGCTTAACCCTCAGGTGAGGAAGGGAGCAAATCCCAGCACCTCAGTCCTGGCCCTGAGCTGGGCCAGATCCTCCCAGCCCACTTTGAGCACCGGATCGTGCAGGGCTTTGGGAGCTCATCCTCCCCTTTGGAGGTCACTGGGATCTGTCTTTCCAGAGGTCACAGAGCTCTGTGTTTTCCAGCCAAACCTCCCCTCTGGGAGGGCTCTGTGCAGCCACAAGGCTCAAATGCAGGTACTCGTCCCTCCCAAGCTGCCATGGCGGAGAAGATGTTAATAAATTTTAAAGAATTAAGAGCTCCAAGATGACATCTCTGTGTTTGGAGTATTCTTGTCTTACTTTGTGTGTTAATTTAAAAATGTCTGTTCCAGTCCAAGCACTGCGCTGCTGTTGGAAGTTGTGTTTTTTTTGCACTTCAGGGTATTTTTGTAACTGTACAGTAGCAATAAAAGAACAAACTTGGTAGAAAAATCCGTATGGGGAATGTCTTGAAACAAATACCAAGCTGGGAGCCAAAGGGGTTGAAACAACACTTCAAAAGCCCTGGATAAGAAGGATTTTCTGCAGGAGCTCTTCAGGCTCCACAGAGCATCTCAGTGTCAGAGGGTGGGAAGTACCAACTCCCAGTTGTCTGCACAGGCTTTAATTCCATATAATGGAATAATACAATGGACCCACCACTGAAGGCCAGAGCCCAGCACTAATTCCAGTGGCTGCAGTTACACAGCATTTGGTTTCCATTCTCACCCAGAACTTAGCATTCTTTGTTGCCTCAAGATCTCTTGGGAACTGGACAGAATTCCCTCATTTTCAGCAGGATTCCCTGTGGGCGTGGGAGGTGATGGCTTTCAGGCAGTCAGTATGGGATCCCTAGGGATAATTATTTAGGAAAATACACTCTCAGAGTGACAGCCTTCCAATGGAAATGGGACAACCCAGCTCTTCCCCACCAGGGCATTTCTTGCTGCCTGCTTTTTGTACAAAGGACCTGAGGGAGGAAAAATCTTGTGCTTCCTCCTGCAAGGAGCAGAGGAATTCAAGCAGACAGGAGCCACAGTGACTCAAACACTCATCCAGCCACACTGTCCTCACACCTCAGCACGCCCCTTCTACATGTCAGGCTCATATTTGCTTTATTTTAATTAAAAAAACCCCAAGCAAACCAGAGCTCGTTGACAGAAAGCATCACCTGTACAGTATCAGCTTTAAACGATCACAGCTTGTGGCTCACAGTCTTTACAAGCTGCTGCCTCCAGGCCATGCAGCATTTTCATCTTGGAACACTGCTTAGATAAAGATCAGCAGAGAACAAACTTCTTCCTGAGCAAAACAAGGGTAGCAATCCGCAAAAAACGGCGACCAGCAGGACCAGAGCAACATTTCCCAGAGGAAAAAAACCTTACCATTGAGATCAGTGGCCACAGGCTTCAGCAGCAAAATTACCAAACCTCTCATGTCCAGTCCCTTGGGTCAATCACCACAGGGGAATCCACAGCTCCAGCAGGAACTAAAACTTCACTTTTCAGAGCCCGAAGGCCCCGATGGCTGAAAGTTTCCCTGCTTGGCCCCGGGCAGGATTTTCCTGAAGGTGAGGTTGACCCTGGGGGCCAGCACCCTCCTGCGTGGGGGCAGGCTGTGGTACCAGTGCAGGTTGGTGGGGTGCTTCATGAGGAGCAGGCTGCCGTGGGCCAGCTGCAGGGTGATCCTGCCCGTGCCCGGCAGCCCTCCCTTCCCCCGGTGATCCCGGTGCCGGAACACGAAATCCCGGCAGGCTCCGAAGGACACGGAGGCGATGGGGCTGCGCGGCACCAGCTCCTTCTCGTCGTCCCGGTGCTCCCCGATGTGGTCCAGGCCGTCTTTGTACCTGTTAATTACTGCCATCAATTACTTGCCAAAAATGTAATTATTATTTCCCGATTAAATCAAATCAAACAACTCAAATGCTGCAGGAGTTGGGGTGGGTTTTTTTTTTTGTTTCATTAGAAGGAAAAGCTGCTTGGTGCAGCTGGAAAGGGGCTGTACCTGTTGATAAGGACGAAGTTAAAGGTGTGCCCTGTTTCTGAGGTGACGCGCTCCCGGATCCGGGTCAGCACCGGGATCCACGGCTTGGGGTGGAATGTGACCCCTGAGTACGTGTAGGACAAGCCAGGGTCTCCGTAGGTGACCTGCTTCCTGGGAATCTTGTGCCACGTGCCAAATACGTGCAGTTTTGTCAAGTCATCTGTTTAAACAATACAGGGGAAGGATCAAACCCGGGTCTGTATTGTCTCTGCACAGTCCAATATTCTCCTGGATCTGCAGCTTCTGGGAATCTCCAAACGGGAATGAAGGTGCTCGTGTCAACCCAACAGCTGTCATCCCTGTTCCCAGGGTTTGTGTCCCAGCAAAGCTGGACACTGCCTTGTTCCTCCCCTCGAATGGGATGAACAAGACCAGCATCCCCATGATTTATCTCATACACTACATCTTCAAGACATTTCCAGTCACTGCTCCAGGATTATCCCTTGACAAACACTTCCAGCTCAGCAAAACCGACCCTGCGGGGTCAGACCTGTGTTCTTGGCTTCTCAGGACCACGTTGTGCAAACACAAGGTGACTGCAGAAATCTCCCGGCGCCTGCCAGCCGTGCCCAGGCCCTGGGAATTGCTCTGGGGCTCACCCGAGTGGGCTGGGCAGGGAAATGCTTCACTGGGAAGGGGTAAAGGGGATATGGAAGGGAACAGAGCTGGACACAGGAGGGCTGAGGTTGGAAGGNCGGTTCTGGCGCGAAATCCGAGTCCCGCCCACCGCCGGCTCCGCGCCGCTGCCGCCCCTCGCTCGGCCCCGGCCTCCCTCGCTGTCTGCCCCGCTCCGCCGCTGCCATGATCGGGCAGAGGACGCTGNAGCTCAGCAAAACCGACCCTGCGGGGTCAGACCTGTGTTCTTGGCTTCTCAGGACCACGTTGTGCAAACACAAGGTGACTGCAGAAATCTCCCGGCGCCTGCCAGCCGTGCCCAGGCCCTGGGAATTGCTCTGGGGCTCACCCGAGTGGGCTGGGCAGGGAAATGCTTCACTGGGAAGGGGTAAAGGGGATATGGAAGGGAACAGAGCTGGACACAGGAGGGCTGAGGTTGGAAGGGACGAGTGGGGGTCATCCAGACCCTCCTGCCCAAGCAGGGTCTCCAAGAGCACTGTCCTGGCCCTTTGGGAGGCCTCTGGAGCCTTCCTGGACAGCCCGTGCTCCGGCACCCTCAGGAGGCAGGAATATACCTTCGAAATACTCCACCTCCTTCTCCAGCTCCTGGAAGATCTCGTCCGCCTCGGCCCTGCCGAATAGGATGCGGTAATCACAGCTGAGCCCCTCCGCGCGGATCTCCCGCGGCGGCGGCCGCGCCGGGCCGGNGGGGTGCGGTGGCGGCACGGGCGTGTCTGGCTCTGTGCGTGCGGGAGGGTCCGGGGGCCCCTGGCGGCCTTTCCTGGGGGGAGCGAGGGGCTGTGGGGGACACACGCCACTATTTCCAAACTCCCGCGCGGCTCCACGCGTGGCTGAGCTGCCAATCGAGCGGCCACGCTCCGCTGCCGCCCAATGGGCGCTGAGACCCTCCCAACGTCACTGTTGCTAAGTAGAATCCTCCCC
>WBMY01007790.1:248776-281159 GCA_013397315.1 Donacobius atricapilla
GGCCGGCAGCCGGCGCCGCGGGCCGGGCGGGCGAGCGCGGAGCGGGAGCAGCTGGCCGTGTACAACCCCGCGGCGCTGCGCCGCCCGGCCCTCGCCAAGTTCGTGCTGGGCTCCTTCGACGACAACTCCTCCGATGATGAGCTGATGGCCACGGCCTTCAGGGTGGGCCGGCGGCGCAGCAGCCTGGCCGGCGTGGGGGGTACCGTCCCTGAGCCCCCCACCGTGAGCGCCCTTGTGGAGCCCAGCGCCGGCATCAGGTACGGATCGGGCAGTCCCCGATGGCCGGAGCGCGGCCGCGCAGGGAAGTCCCGGTTAGGGAGGGCGGGTGCTTGTGGTGGGTGCATTGCTGTTGGTAAAATTGGGGTGCACACGTGCTGGTGCTCCTCGGAACCCCAAGGTGATGCCCCCAGTCCTGCTCCCTTTGCGGGGGGAAGAGCCAGTGGCCTTGGCTGTGTGACAGCAGTGCCACCTGCATGAGTGTGGCAAGGACCAGGGCAGGGGGTGTCCGCACAAAATCTCTGCTCTGGATGTGGGGCAGCTCACTCCCTGCTGGCTGCACCGGGCAGCTCCCATGGCAGCGCAGCTGACATCCAGGAAAAAAACAACTGGAAGCCGAATGCTGCTGCCTGCCTCCTCTGGCTGGTCTGCTCCGGCTAAAAATAACAAACCTTTGGCTGCAGGGACGTGTTGTGACACCCGACAGCCCGACGGTGGCTCTTGCCACGCTGGGTTTGAGGTGCTGCTGGCTGCTCTTCTGTCCTTCCACAAATAAAGAATTTCCTTATGTCCTGCCTGAGTCACCTTGTAGATGTGGTTAGTTGACCCTTGCAGGACGGGCTTTGTAGAGGTTTGGGGACTGGGAGAGGGCTCACTGGAGTGGCTCTGGGCTCTCTGTTGTGGCCCTGGGCACAGTGACAGCCACCACATCCTGCCACAGGCCCAGCATGTCGGGGCTGAACCTGGCGAAGAGGAGCCACAGGAAGATGGACCTGCAGCGGGATTTTTCTGTTGCCTCCCCAGCCGAGTTCGTCACCCGCTTTGGGGGCAACCGTGTCATCGAGAAGGTCTGTCCCCACACGTCCCTTCTTGTGCCTGGGTAGGGGGTCACTGCTTTGCGTAGGGACATCTTTGAGCACTTCCTGAATGTCCTGTGTCCGCCAGGCTTGGAGCAATGGCAGCCCAGAGCTGTTCACTCCCCCTCACAGGCTGGGAGAGGGAGCCCCATGCAGCAGCTTTGCACAAACGATGGCCAAAGTCCCATCCTTGGTCGTCCCCAGTGCCAGACGTCAGAGATGTTCTTGAGGAGTCTCATGCTCTGCTGGGATGTACAACCAGCTGTTGGAAAGCTCCTGATTAACACATCCCCCCTGCTTTGCTCCACACCCATCCCTCACCACTGTGCTGCTGGCCCTTGGGGTAGCAAGGACAGGGCTTGTGGGCTCGATATTTCTGAGCCTGAATTTTAGCTTGCTAACCATTGCTAGCTCCTTTCCCAAGGGAAAACTGTCAACAGTTTCCTTTTTCAAAACATCTCTCTCCGTTTCTCTAAACAGGTTCAGTAAACAGTGTTTACTTTTCCCATAACAACTGCCCCCAGGGGTTGTTTCCTATTACTTAACCAATGGAGAGCAGTGTCAGTTCCATGGACCAATAACAGACCTTTTTAGTGCAGCATGTTATAAAAGAAACTGTTGGGATTATAAATAAAGCCTTCTTTCCCTTCTGACAACTCTATGGAGTCAATCCATTTCGTGTCCTACCGTGACACTGGTCTGGACGGGAGAATAAATCCTAGGACAAGACGTCCATGTAGCCGACACACACGGGTGGCCTGGGTGACACACAGGCGTTCTGGATGCTGACCTGCTCTCCCTGTCGGCGCAGAGCTCCACGTGCAGGGGGTTGATGGTGGAGTCGATGACCACCCAGGAGCCGCCGCGCAGCTCCGCCTGAGGGGGGATGTACACCAGGACAGGCTGGTCAGCATCCAGGCTCACTGTGCCCCCGCCTGTCCCTGTGCCCCCAGGTGCTCATTGCCAACAACGGCATCGCTGCTGTGAAGTGCATGCGCTCCATCCGCCGCTGGGCCTACGAGATGTTCCGCAATGAGCGCGCCATTCGCTTCGTGGTCATGGTCACCCCCGAGGACCTCAAGGCTAATGCAGGTAACTCCTGAAAACATCCCAAAAAGGAAGTTCCCTACTTGGGGCTGAGCTGGGGCAGCCCCTTCCTGCCTGGTTAGTGAGGGATCTGCACAACCTGGAGTCACACACTTTCCTCCTGCGCAGCCAAATCTAGGAGTAAATAATTTTTCGCTGCTCCAGCCTCCCCGGGATGGAGGATTTGGGAAGGGATGCCACTCAGGGATCTGGCTCCCACCACTCCCCGTGCTCTCTTGCAGAGTACATCAAGATGGCAGATCACTACGTGCCTGTCCCTGGAGGGACGAACAACAACAACTACGCCAACGTGGAGCTGATTGTGGACATTTCCAAACGGATCCCAGTCCAGGTAGTGGCCATTTGTGTGTCCCCTACCTCCTTGCCAAGGGCAGCTGCTGGGCAGAGGGGACACCCCAAGAGAGGGTGATGTCCCTGTGTGCTGGGGAGCTGGGCACAGTGGGAGATGCCAGCACAGGGGTAACATGCTCCCACTGCTGCTTCTCCTGGTGCCAGGCAGTGTGGGCTGGCTGGGGACACGCCTCGGAGAACCACAAGCTGCCAGAGCTGCTGCAGAAAAACGGGATAGCTTTCCTAGGTAAGGTCTCACTGCTTCTCTGTGCTGGATGTTGGGCTGGTGTGTGCACTCGGTCAGTGCCAGGGACACTGGGAATTCTTCTTTGGTGCCTCTGGCATGCCCAACCCATGGAGTGGCAGTCCTCAGGCAGGTTTCATGGGGCATTCCCAGGAATCCTGCTGCTTTCTGGCTTTTGCTGTGATGTTCAGGCTGATGCAGTGTTCACAGAGGAACATTGGGTGGGAGCAGACCTTGGGGTATTCCCAACCTAAGCCCCCCTTGGAGAAGGGTTGAGCTTTGTCCTGAGCTGGGCAGTGGATTTGTGGGTGGTTCCTGCATCCCCAGTGCTTGCAGAAGGCTGGTGAAGCTGGCTTGGTGATGTGGGGATGTGCTGGTGGGTTGGGCACGCCCTCAGCCCTTCTCTCCCTCTCCGAAGGTCCCCCCAGTGATGCCATGTGGGCACTGGGGGACAAAGTTGCCTCCACCATCGTGGCTCAGACCCTGGAGATCCCCACGCTGCCGTGGAGTGGGAGCGGTGAGTGCCTCCTCACAGCCCCCACACCTTCCCTGCTCCCCCCTGCCCTCCTCCCTGCCTCTCCTTCCCCCCAGAACAAGTGCCAGGATTGGGGTCCTTGGCCCAGCTGGCCACACATGCTGGGGACCCCATTGCAGCAGCTGATTCGGGCAGGGGGATTTTGGAGGTGGGGTGCATGGAAACCAAGGAAATGATGGAACCCTCAGCTCCCTGGGCACACCCAGCGTGCCACCCCTGCTGTGCCATCCTGGTGGCGACCATAGCCCCGGCCATATCTGCAGGTCTGGTGGCCCAGTGGTCTGAGGAGGACCAGAAGCATCAGCAGGCCATCAGCATCCCCCTGGAGACATACGCACAGGGCTGCGTGAAGGACGTGGAGGAAGGCCTGGAGGTAAAGCTGAGCCTGTAGGCAGCTGCTTATCTCTTGCCCACCATGATTCCTTCTCAGAGCCTGCCTGCCCTGGCTCTTCTGGCCTCCCAGCACACACCGCAGTGACACACGGCTGTGCCAACAGCAGTTTGTCCCACTGAATGAATGTCACTCAGGATAATCCTGCTCAGGGCTGCCTGGAGTTGTGTTGGCCGTCAGGGTGGTGGGCTGGGGTCCAAAACACCGCAGTCACCCCAGCCCTTGACCCTCTCAGGTGGCCATGCGGATCGGCTATCCCGTGATGATCAAAGCAGCAGAAGGTGGCGGGGGCAAAGGGATCCGAAAAGTGGAGGCAGCAGAGGAATTTAGTGCCTGCTTCCGGCAGGTGAGAGGTGCTTGGAACCCCCATCCCTGTTCCCCTCCCATCCCAGTAGGGTCCTGCTCCCACCCGGGACACCTCCCACTTCCTGCTGCAACTCTGCCTCCATCCTGGGATGAATTTCGGGGAGGCGATGCCAGAGCACGACCCTCTCCCCTGCCGCAGGTGCAGGCGGAGGCGCCCGGATCCCCCATTTTCCTGATGCAGCTGGCGCAGCACGCGCGGCACCTGGAGGTGCAGGTCCTGGCAGATGAGTATGGCAACGCCATCTCCCTCTTCAGCCGCGACTGCTCCATCCAGCGCCGCCACCAGAAGATCATCGAGGAGGCGCCAGCCACCATCGCTGCCCCCGCTGTCTCTGAGCTGATGGAGCAGGTGGGTGGCCTGATCTAGGGGCAGCACGAAGTTTTAGTGGGAAACTGGGCTGGGTTTATTGGGATTTTAAGGAAAGGAGGGACCCCTGAGCTGAGCAGGTCTCCCTGTCCAGGGTGGTCGGGCACAGGAACAACCTCCCCAGGGAAGCAATCACAGCCCTAAGCCTGCCAGAGTCCAGGGAGCATTTGGACTTGCAGGCACATGGTGGGGTTTTGGGGGTGTCCTCTGCACAAGCAGGAGTCGGATGCTGATCCTGCAGGTCCCTTCCAAGCTAGGATAGCCCATGATTCCATGATCCAGGGATTTCCCTCTCCCGCAGTGCGCTGTCCGCCTGGCCCAGATGGTTGGGTACGTCAGTGCAGGCACCGTGGAGTATCTGTACGGGGAGGACGGGAGCTTCCACTTCCTGGAGCTGAACCCCCGGCTGCAGGTGGAGCACCCGTGCACGGAGATGGTGGCGGACGTGAACCTCCCGGCTGCCCAGCTGCAGGTACCTGCACACACAGCTCCCTCCAGGGCCGTTAGAGGAGGCAGTTTGGGCATTTAGGGCAGAGCTCTGGGCTGGAGCCTGGCAGAGGGAAGCTGCCCCATATCCCAGCATGGAGGGTGCAGGTGAAAGCAGCGTGGCCGCTTTCCTTCTGGCTTCCCACTGGGAACTCTCCATTCGGACTCTCTGTCGGTGTCTCCCTGGCAGCTGAGGCCTTTGTCTCTCCTGCAGATTGCAATGGGCATCCCCTTGCACAGGATAAAAGACATCCGGGTGCTGTATGGGGAGAGCCCGTGGGGGGACACCCCCATCTGCTTCCACAGCCCCTCCAACCCCCCCGTGCCCAGGGGCCACGTCATTGCTGCCCGGATCACCAGCGAGAACCCCGAGGAGGTGAGCTGGGGGTCGGGGTGGGGACAAGGGGACTCTGCCACCTGTAGGGTTGAGCTGGGCATGGTCCTCCCCAGCGGGACAATGTTCATGGGACAGGTACAATCCATGGGGGTTCCCCTTCCCTGTCTTGCTCCAAGAGTTTCAATCCTGGTTCCTCCATCTCTGCTCTGTTTTGGCTCAGGGTTTCAAGCCCAGCTCGGGGACGGTGCAGGAGCTGAACTTCCGCAGCAGCAAGAATGTCTGGGGGTACTTCAGCGTGGCAGCAGCCGGGGGGCTGCACGAATTTGCTGATTCACAGTTTGGACACTGCTTCTCATGGGGAGAGAACCGGGAGGAGGCCATCTCGTGAGTGTGGCAGGATGAGTTGGAGGGCGTGTGTCCTTGGGAAGAGTCACAATTGGTGTGTGAGCTGGGAAAAGTGGTTTTTATCTGATGGGACCAGAACGGTGCTGCTGTGCTAAGCACCTGGCTGCCTGGCCAAAGTCAGAATTTTTTGGGCTGTGGTGGTTCTATGGCCTCAGTTGATCCACCTGATCCTCAGGGACATGTTGAAGTCATCTGCTGAGCACTGCTTATTGCCCATGAGCAGCAGTGTCCATTCAGGAACTGAGCAGCAGTTTCATTCAGGGCTGTTTCATGGCCAGGCTGGATGGGGCTTGGAGTAACCTGGTCTAGTGGAAGGTGTCCCTGCCCATGGCAGGGGGTGGAACAAAAGAATTTTTAAGGTCCCTTTTAACCCAAACCATGCAGTGATTACACTCTGAAGGTGCTGGGGGCTCAGGAGCTCATCACCTCAGGAGCTCATTGCCCTAGGCCCTGAAGCTCCCCAGTTCCCTCTGCTGAGATCCAAGTGCCACCTTCTCAGTCATTAATGAAGGGCTTTTCTCCCTAAAAGGAACATGGTGGTGGCCCTGAAGGAGCTGTCCATCCGTGGGGATTTCCGGACCACGGTGGAGTACCTGATCAAGCTGCTGGAGACAGAGAGCTTCCAGAACAACGAGATCCACACGGGCTGGCTGGACCACCTGATAGCTGAGAAAGTGCAGGTGGGGGTGCTGCCCTGGGGTCCCCACTCCCCTCCCTTGGGGTAAGACCCAAACCCTGTTGTTTTTTGCCCCCACAGGCAGAGAAGCCAGACACGATGCTGGGGGTTGTCTGTGGCGCTCTGAACGTGGCGGATGCGGCTTTCAGGACGTGCATGACTGACTTCCTGCACACGCTGGAGAGGTGTGGAGTGGGGGCTGCCCAGGGGGGGCTCAGTCATGTTGGGGGAGCACCTTCCACCAGGCCAGGTTGCTCCAAGCCCCTTCCAACCTGGCCTTGAGCAATTCCAGGACTGGGACAGCCACAATGGAGACCTGAGTGTTGTTCTTCTGCGACATCTTCCTTCCATTTTTTGCTTTGCAAATTTAGTGACAGTAGCACTGTGACGGGCAGGCACGGGGGTATCTGCTATGGCTCACAGTTCTGGCTCCTCATCTATCACTTTGTTTGGACAGTAGGAAAGGCTTCCCATGGCTGGAAAAACAGCTTTCAAGGGAAAGTGGCTTTGTTGTTGAATATCAAGGTTATTCCTCCAGCCTTGGAGGACTCCTGGGGCTCTCTAATGCACCCTTTTGATTGTTTTCCCAGTGCCTGGCCTCCCTCCAGATCTGGCTATGCATGGTGCTTGGAGGGTCATTTAAAGCTGACATTTGTCCCCTCTGGTCACCATCGTGCCCTCCCACCAGGACTAGGAGCGCTGCTGACATCCCACATGCTTGGAGAAGCTGGGAATGCCGTGGGGCCTGATCCCTCCATTGTGTTTCAGGGGCCAGGTGCTGCCTGCAGCCTCCCTGCTGAACATCGTCGATGTGGAGCTCATCTATGAGGGTGTGAAGTACATTCTGCAGGTGAGGGCAGGGCTGTGCTCCCCCCAAACCAGCCACAGCACTTCTCCAGGGGTCAGGGACATGCTCCTGTCCCAAGGGAGAAAAGTGAAATACAAAGTTGTCCTTTAAAAATAGGCAACGTAAAAATTAGGTTAATAACCTCATAACCTTAAAAAACTTGTTTTAACCTGACATTTTCATACAACCTGTTGCCCTGAGTTTATTAAGGGACTTCATTTTCTTGCTTTTAAACCAAATTAGTTGGACTTCATGCAAAACTCCTGACTCACAATGAAAGTGGCAGGTGAGCCAATTGTTGCACCAGCTCTGGGCTGTGAGTTAAACTAGCTCTGGGCTGCGACTTGAGTTAAACCAGCTCTGGGCTGTGTGTTAAACTAGCTCTGGGCTGTGAGTTGAGTTAAACCAGCTCTGGGCTGTGAGTTAAACTAGCTCCGGGCTGTGAGTTGAGTTAAACCAGCTCCGGGCTGTGTGTTAAACCAGTTGTGGGCTATGAGTTAAACCAGCTCCGGGCTGTGTGTTAAACTAGCTCTGGGCTGTGGGTTAAACCAGCTCTGGGCAGAGTTTAACAGCTCCTCGGTGCAGCCTGAGGTTGTGCCTCCTGCCTTCCCAGCGCAGCTCCATCCTGTGGCAGCAGCCGTGGCACTGAGCGTGGGGAGGTGCCCCCCCGGCCCCCAGCCTCTCTGTTCAGTGTTTTGGGCTTGCTCTGAGGCTGTCCCCTGCCCGCAGGTCGCCCGCCAGTCGCTGACCACCTACGTGGTCATCATGAACCGCACGCACATCGAGATCGACGTGCACCGGCTCAACGACGGCGGGCTGCTGCTCTCCTACGACGGCTGCAGCTACACCACCTACATGAAAGAGGAGATCGACAGGTACGCCCTGCCAGGGCCCCTATCCCCTCTCCCCGCTGGCCAGCAGCCGGCTGGTGACACCTTTCCCTGTCCCGCAGGTACCGGATCACCATCGGCAACAAAACGTGCACCTTCGAGAAGGAGAAGGACCCGACGGTGCTGCGCTCGCCCTGCGCGGGGAAGCTGCTGCAGTACGCGGTGGAGGACGGCGGCCACGTGGACGAGGGGAAGGTTTATGCGGAGATCGAGGTGAGCTTTGCAGAAGAGCTGCAGGAGCAGCGCCGGGCAAAGACGGAACCCCGCAGCAGTGCTGTGGTGCTCGTGAGACGTGCAGCCCGAGGGCGCTGCTGGCTCGGTGACGGTGTCCCCTCCTCCCCAGGTGATGAAGATCATCATGACGCTGGCGGTGGAGGAGGCTGGGCGGCTGCGCTACATCAAGCAGCCGGGAGCGCTGCTGGAGGCCGGCTGTGTCATCGCCCGCCTCCAGCTCGATGATCCCTCCAAAGTGAAGCCTGTGAGTCTCCTGGGGGCTGCTATCACCTCCTGCCAGCTCCCAGCTGGCGTCCTGGGAATGCTCCCTAGGGGACAAAATGGAGGAGCTGCCCTGATGGGGCGTCACAGTGATGGCCATGCCATGTCTTTGGGCTGACTTTGGGCTCTGGTGCTGCTCCACATGGATTGCTCTGCTTCCTCGTTGTGCAGGGGCTCACATGCACTAAAACCGTGCATTTGCAGCACTAAAATCTCCACTTTCCCCACATTATTTTCATGATGAGACACTAGCAGATCCACTATGCTGAATGTCAGGTGCTTCCTCTGTATCTAACCCAAAGCAGGGGTTGTGCTGGTTCCTCTGGGGCAGCTGCAGCTCTCGGGAGCTCTGTCCATGTCAACAAGGACAGTTCAGCCCACCTCCCTCTGCCCTCTCCAGGCACAGCCATTCACAGGGGGGCTCCCAGCCCAGCAGACCCTTCCCATCACTGGTGAGAAGCAGCACCAGGTTCTCCGCAACGTGCTGGACAACCTGACCAACGTCATGAACGGCTACTGCCTGCCCGAGCCGTACTTCAAGACCAAGGTGGGTGCCAGGCACCAGGTGTTTCACCCAGTCGCCATGAGGGCAAGTCCAGCGGCACCAGCTGGTTCTCCTGCAGGTGAAGGAATGGGTGGCACAGCTGATGAAGACCCTGCGAGACCCTGCCCTGCCCCTGCTGGAGCTGCAGGAGATCATGACGAGCATTTCAGGAAGAATCCCGCTGGCAGTGGAGAAGTCCATCCGCAAGGTGATGGCTCAGTACGCCAGCAACATCACCTCTGTGCTCTGCCGCTTCCCCAGCCAGCAGGTGAGTGCCACGGGGGGCTCACATCCTCTTAACTGTGGCCAGCTGGGAGCTCCTGCCTGAGTCTGTGCTGCCAAGATTTTATAACAAATGAAGTGAGTGCGGGAAATATATGGAGGTTTGTGTTTTCCCTTTGCGTTTGGTTTTATGTGTGTATTTGCTTCTATGTGTGTGTTTCTTTTTATGTTCATTTGTCATTTTGCGTTTTTCACTTTGGAGGAAAAAAACCCTCAAGGGAAAAGCTGTAGGTGGAGTAAAGAAAGGGGGAGGTGGCAGCCTTGTGCCCCTAAGGCACCCTGGACCCTGTCCCCTCTCCTCACAGATCGCCAATGTCCTGGACACCCACGCAGCCATGCTGCAGAGGAAGGCTGAGCGGGAGGTCTTCTTCATGAACACACAGAGCCTGGTGCAGCTGGTGCAGAGGTGAGTCCTGTGCTGTTTGTGACCCCCCTGTCCCCTCATGGCCACCCCCTCACTGCAAGATGGGCTCTTTGCTCCCCAGGTACCGCAGCGGCATCCGGGGCTACATGAAGGCAGTGGTGCTGGACCTGCTCAGGCGCTACCTGCAAGTGGAGACGCAGTTCCAGCATGGTGAGGGCTCGAGGCTCTCTGGGGGAGCTGCAGGGCTCCCTGGAGGAGCTGCTGGGCTCACCAGACCCTGCCCCACAGCTCACTACGACAAGTGTGTCATCAGCCTGAGGGAGCAATGCAAACCTGACATGACCCCCGTGCTGGAGAGCATCTTCTCCCATGCCCAGGTGGCCAAGAAGAACCAGCTGGTGATCATGTTAATTGTGAGTACAGCCCATGCCTGAGACTCCAGGAGCAAGGGCTGGTGGCAGGGAGGAGCCAAGGCAGCTCCACATTGCCTGAAGTGTCTATTCGTGCCTTGTTATCACTTTATTTTAATTATCTCCCCTGTGTGGTGTTGTGTGACTACGTTTGGATCAAAGAGAGCCCATTTTAGTGCCTTTGGTCTTGTCCCCTTTGGCTGCATGGGGCTGGGGGTGCAGGATGAAGCCATCCCCTGTGGGACTGGGGTTTGGGATGAAGCCATCCCACACAGCAAGGAGCCTGAGCTGAGCCATGGTGGTTGTGACATTGCAGGACCAGATGTGTGGCCGTGACCCCACGCTGACAGATGAGCTGACGACCATCCTCCATGAGCTGACACAGCTCAGCAAGACCGAGCACTCCAAAGTGGCACTGAGAGCCCGGCAGGTCAGCCAGCAGCATGCAGTGCCATCCTGTTCCTGTCCCCAGCCCTGGCCCCCACGCTCCCAGCTCCTCTCTCCCCTGGCAGGTGCTCATTGCCTCTCACATGCCCTCCTACGAGCTGCGGCACAACCAGGTTGAGTCCATCTTCATCTCCGCTATCGACATGTACGGGCATGAGTACTGCCCCGAGAACCTGAAGGTTGGGAATTGTGTGTTTTTCCAGAGGGAATTTGGGTGGCTTCAGGGAGGGGGTCTGGCTGCAAGTGGTTTAGTCTTAAAAACAGCTAAAAAACCTTGCTGTAGTGGCTGTGTGGAGCAGAAGAGGGGCTGCCCCCCAGTGCTACCAGTCCCTATCCGTTGCCCCATGCTCCATTTGTCAGGGAACGGATGTGTGGATCCATGTCTGGCCCTAGTGGTTTCCCCATGGTGGGCCGGATGTTCCATGGCACCCTAGTAACCAGTCCTGCACAGCTCCACACTGAGAGACCCCCTAAATAGAGCAGGGAGGTCTCACTTCATCCTTGCCCTAGATTTTACTTTCTCTCTGCAGAAACTGATCCTGTCAGAAACCTCCATCTTTGATGTGCTTCCCGTGTTCTTCTACCACACCAACGAGGTGGTGCGCATGGCAGCGCTGGAGGTGAGGCCTGGGGGGGCACAGAGGGGGCCTGAGAGTGGCATGGGGGGCCCAGGGGTGCCAGGGGCATGGTGGTACCTCCTGTGTCCCCTCACAGGTGTACGTGCGGCGGGGGTACATCGCCTACGAGCTGCACAGCCTGCAGCACCAGCAGCTCTCCGATGGCACCTGCCTCGTGGAGTTCCAGTTCATGCTGCCCTCCTCGCACCCCAACAGGTACAGGGGTCCTTCCCACACACCTGTCCTGCTCCCCTGGACACGGTTCTTTTCACAAAGCTCTGGGGTTTGTGTCATCCCCTCTGTGCAAAGCGGGAGCTGACACTGCTCTGTCCCAATGCCAGTGGAGCAGGATGAGCCCTCTGTGGTTTGGGGTCCCCTGTGGGAGCTGTGTGGTCCCACATGGTGCCTCCCGCAGAGCTGACACTTGCCCCCCATGGCAGGGTGTCTGTCCCTATCAGCATCTCCAACCCTGACCTGGCCCGGCACAGCACCGAGCTCTTCATGGACAGCGGCTTTAGCCCCACGAGCCAGCGGATGGGAGTCATGGTGGCCTTCCGCAGGTTTGAGGATTTCACAAGGTGAGGATGCAGGGACAGCCTGGCCAGTATTTGTGCATTTTGGGTGCCACTGCAGTCGTTTGAGAGCAAAATGGGATGGAAGAGGCACAGCTGGGGGCAGTTGGGCGGTGCTAGAGGCAGCTCCAGTTCCTACCATAGCTGCAGACTGGGTATTCTCAGTACAGCACCTACCTTGTGGGGACATGAGGTGACTTTTGGGGAAATGTGAAGCATGAGGAAAACTTACATGGCACAGGTTAAACCCCTCTGCACATTAGCACAGCAGAGCTCAGAGCTCTGCATTTCATGAGCTGTGGGTTTGCCATGGGATGGTGGAGCTGTTGTGCTGGTGCCTGTGTCCCTGCCACACTGTCACAGTGGGTCCCTGGTGCTGTCACTTCAGGCAGGGGGTGGGCACGATGTGCTGGCTTGTGACCCCATCCCTGCTGTTTGGGCAGGAACTTCGATGAAGTGATCTCGTGCTTTGCCAACTCTCCGTCGGACAGCGGGCTCCTCAGCGAGGCACAGGCCACCACCTACGATGAGGACACCAAGGTGGGCATGAAGCTGCTGCTGATACCCCCAGGTGGTGCTGGGGACAGCCCTGATGCTGCTGGCCAGGGTTGACTGTGGGGTTTTGTTGCCAGAACATCCGTGAGGAGCCGATCCACATCCTCAATGTCGCGCTCTGTTCAGCTGACCACGTGGAGGACGAGAAGCTGGTGCCCATCTTCAGAGCCTTTGCCCAATCCAAGGTCTGTTGCTGGGGCTGGACCCTCTTTTGTAAGCCCTGCAAGCCAGAGCACTGTGGCCCAAGGCAGTGCCTCCTCTCCATACAGTGCGCCCCAAAATGCTGCAGTTTGGGCTTTGTGTGCTCCCGCGGTGGGGATGTTTAAGCTCTTGTGACTGGTGGCATCTTCTGTTTCTGTGTAGAAAAATATCCTTGTTGAATGTGGTCTCCGGAGAATCACGTTCCTCATTGCCCAGCAGGTGAGTGCAACTGAGCCTCTGACATCTATAAATACCTTATGGACACAGCACTGAGTGATGGATGGACCCACTGTGCTTCGGGAGCTGGGAATTAATTAATGAGCAATTCAATGAGTGATTCATCTCCTGTATCATCCTTTATCCTGCTCATGTTTCCAGTAACGTGGTTCCTGCAGACCCACTCCATAGCTTTAAGCTGCCTTTAGAAGCCATCACAGAGTAAAAACCCAGAGTGGTTTGGGTGGGAAGGGACCTTAAAGTTCATCCTGTTCCACTGCCTGCCATGGGGTGGAACTCTCCACTAGCACAGGTTGCTCCAAGCCCCTTCCAACCTGGCCTTGGACACTTCCAGGGATGGGGCAGCCACAGCTTCTCTGGGTACCCTGTGCCAAGGGCTCACCTCCCTCACAGGGAACAATTTCTTCCTAAAATCCAATCTAATCAATCCCTCCCAGCCCTTTTCCCTTTGGAGGAGAGCAAAGCCTGCAAGTTTTTTTTTCTTTTTAATGGAGAACCAGAACAATGCTCTGTGGGCCAGGCCTATTCACGTTGTCTTCTCTCTCCCTTTCGCTGCAGAGAGAATTCCCGAAGTTTTTCACGTTCAGAGCCAGGGATGAGGTAAGATGTGGTGAGGGCGGTGCCGGCGCGGCGCCAGCCCAGCCCTGGCTGACGGCTGTGCCCGGCAGTTCGCAGAGGATCGCATCTACCGGCACCTGGAGCCGGCACTCGCCTTCCAGCTGGAGCTGAGCCGCATGCGCAACTTCGACCTGACGGCCATCCCCTGTGCCAGCCACAGGATGCACCTCTACCTGGGGGCTGCCAGGGTGCAGGCGGGCACCGAGGCCACCGACTACCGCTTCTTCATCCGCGCCATCGTGCGCCACTCCGACCTCATCACCAAGGCAGGGTGGCACAGGGGCCCCCCGGGGCACAGTGAGGGCGCAGGTGTGGCCTGGCCCCTGCTGAGCAACCTGCTCCATCACAGGAGGCTTCCTTCGAGTACCTGCAGAATGAGGGCGAGCGGAGGCTCCTGGAGGCCATGGATGAGCTGGAGGTGGCCTTCAACAACACCGTTGTGCGCACTGACTGCAACCATATCTTCCTCAACTTTGTGCCCACCGTCATCATGGACCCGTCCAAGGTGTGTTTCTTGGGGTCTTGCTTCCTCTGTCCTGGAAAAGTTCCTCCTGTGCTCAGGACCACTGCACAGAGGGGCAGCCACACTCCACCATCCCTCCCTGTCCCCAGTGGAGAGGGTGGATATCAGCACCAGGCCCAACCAGGAGGCATGGAGAGACGGAAGGGGCTCACCCAAAGCAAATCCGAAATGGCTGTTTGGGCTGGGCAAAGAGCAGGGCTGCTCCAGCCTTGGCATCGTGTGCCGAGTGCTGTCCCTGAGGTCACCAACATTCCCATGTGCCGTCCCCTGCGCAGATCGAGGAGTCGGTGCGCTCCATGGTGATGCGCTACGGCAGCCGCCTCTGGAAGCTGCGCGTGCTGCAGGCCGAGCTGAAGATCAACATCCGCCTGACGCCCACTGCCACCGCCATCCCCATCCGCCTCTTCCTCACCAACGAGTCGGGGTACTACCTGGACATCAGCCTCTACAAGGAAGTGAGGGACCCCGGCACCGGCAGTGTGAGTAACCCCACAGGAACCCAGCCATGGCTGCCCAGGTGCTGCCAGCTCTGGCAGAACTTTGGAGGGGCTTCTGCAGAACTCCTTGTGCACCTGCAGTGCTGGTCTGCCCAGAGCCCCCAGAGTTCCAACAGCATTCCCACAGCCGGATTGGTTTAATCCTATTTGTCTGCATCCAGTTGGGCTCCTTGGGGTGGTGCTTTGTTCAAAATGCATTGAGTTTCATCCACTTGGGTTCCTTGGATTGATGCTGGTGTGGAGCTGGGCGGTTTGGAGTGCTGGAGGTGAAGGTCACTGTTAGGGTGTCACTAGTACTGGCAGCATGTCAGTGTGACAGTCACCTCAACAGCAAAAAATGGGTGGAAAGTCACCTTGACCAAGTCGGGCTCAGCAGTGCTCCAGGAGAGTCACCATGATATCCAGGGAAGGCAACCAACGCTCTGCTCTCCTCTCCAGATCATGTTCCAGTCGTATGGGGACAAGCAGGGGCCGCAGCATGGGATGCTCATTAACACCCCCTATGTCACCAAGGACCTGCTTCAGGCCAAGCGGTTCCAGGCACAGTCCTTGGGCACCACCTACGTGTACGACTTCCCAGAGATGATCAGGCAGGTGAGTCTGGCTGAGCAGAAAGAGGCTCCAAATTACTTCATTTGCTCTTTATCCTCACCCTCCCTGAATACTCCCACCTCAGGAAAAGGTCCCTCTCCTCAGACTGTCAAATGAGAAAACAAAAAGAGCCCAAGTCCCAATGTTTTTGGTTATATGAAACATTTCTAAACCAATTCCAAGCTCTTGGAATTCCTGAAGCTAGATGGTGTTTAAGGTCTCTTCCGAGCCAAACCATTCCAAGCCATGTGCTGTGTCTCCACAGGCTCTCTTCAAGCTGTGGGGCTCCTCGGACCTGTATCCCAAGGACATCTTGACCTACACTGAGCTGGTTGTGGACTCACAGGGGCACCTCGTGCAGATGAACAGGGTCCCTGGAGGGAACGAGGTAGCAGGGAATGATTTGGAATTGGGCAGGGGAAGCAGGTGGGAATGGCTGGTGGCTAAGTCTGGCTGTGTTTAAAGCTTGGGAGATGCTCCTCAACCATTTGTCTGTTGGTTGGTTAGTGCCACCTGCAGCTCAGCCCTTGTGTCTCTTGGACGTGGCACTCAGTGCTCTGGTCTAGTTGACAAGGTGGTGATCGGTCAAGCTTTGGATTCAATGATCTTGGAGGTCTTTTCCAACCCAGTTAATTCTGTGATCCTGTAAATGATTCTGGGACTCTGTGATTCTCTGGAGGATTCTGCCCTGTAATCTTGTGCTGTTTCGAGGCAGGTGGGGATGGTTGCTTTCAAAATGAAGCTGAAGACCCCCGAGTACCCCAAAGGCCGGGACATTGTGCTCATCTGCAACGACATCACGCACAAGATCGGCTCCTTTGGGCCTGAGGAGGACCTGGTGTTCCTGAGGGCCTCGGAGCTGGCGCGGGCCGAGGGCATCCCCCGCATCTACATCGCCGCCAACAGCGGCGCCCGCATCGGCTTCGCCGACGAGATCAAGCACATGTTCCAGGTGGCCTGGGTGGACCCATCCGAGCCCTGCAAGGTGTGTGGGCACCTCCCCTCCTGCAGCACAGCAGAAAACAGAGGGTTTAGCTGGGGAAGGTATGACCTGAGCTAAACTGGGATGTCAAATTGTGGGATCAGAGCAGGGGCTGAGGCCGCACCTGCACCCAGCGCCATAGGGATGGTTCCTTTGGCTTCTCCCAGATGGTGGAGGTGAAGGTGCCAGTGTTGGCATGGCTGCTCTGTCCAGCTCTGGTCCCTAAGCTGCTGCACAGCATGGTTTGGGATAGGTTTGGGAAAGGGCCATGTCCCACTGAGCATGTGTGTGGCGGGCTCCACAACTCCTCCTTCTCCTCTTTCCTTGCAGGGATTCAGGTACCTGTACCTGACTCCTCAGGACTACACAAAGATCAGCACCATGAACTCGGTGCGCTGTGAGCACGTGGAGGAAGGTGGCGAGTCCAGGTGAGTCCCATATCCCATGAGACACACAGAGCCACCCCAAGCACTACCCCACACCCCACCAGGATGCAGCTCCCAGCTCAGCATCCTGCCAGGCACATCATGCAGGTGAGTGCTTCCCACACCATGACTCCGCTTTCCCCGCAGGTATGTCCTGCTGGACATCATTGGGAAGGACAACGGATTCGGGGTGGAAAATCTGAGAGCTGCTGGTACCATTGCTGGGGAGTCCTCCCGTGCCTATGACGAAATAGTGACCATCAGCATGGTACAGCTGGGCCCCTTCCCCTCTCTGCTCCTCCTCTCTCCTCTGCTGGCTCCTAAAGTCACTATGGCAGGGGTAACGGGGTGCAACAAGGAGGCTGAGCCCTTTAGAGCATCATCTCCAGGTGCTCGTGGTCTGTGCCACAGCCCCAGTGACCCCAGGTGTCCCTCTGTGTGTGCCCAGGTGACCTGTCGTGCCATCGGGATCGGTGCCTACCTGGTGAGGCTGGGCCAGCGTGTCATCCAGGTGGAGAACTCCCACATCATCCTCACGGGTGTCACGGCTCTCAACAAGGTACCAGGCTCTGGCTGCATGTCCTCCATGGCACTGTCCTTCCCACCACTACCTGTGTGGGCTCCTTCCCTGGCCCATGGAACATCAGCCCGGATAGAGGTGGAAATTCAGCCTCAGCCCAGAGGAAATCTGCCTGTGCAGAGGTTTGGGCTGACAAACAGAGCAAGGGGGCAGCTTGTGTGTCAGCAGAGCCCCATGTGTTTCCCTTGGGAACTCTGTCTAGGTGCTGGGACGGGAGGTTTACACATCCAACAACCAGCTGGGAGGAGTGCAAATCATGCACAACAACGGCGTTTCCCATGTCACCGTGCCAGATGACTTTGAGGGGGTCTACACCATCCTGCAGTGGCTCTCATACATACCCAAGGTAGGAGGGTGCAGCGTGGAGGTGGGGGATGTCACCCACACCTGGCTTGTGACCCACCCTTGGGGTCTCCCTTACAGGATAACCAGAGCCCGGTGCCTGTCGCTGCCATAAGTGACCCTATTGAAAGAGAAATTGATTTTGTCCCTTCCAAAGTCCCCTATGACCCCAGGTGGATGCTGGCAGGGAGACCCCATCCAAGTAAGTGAGAACAACCCAAGGCCTGCAGCTCTCCTCCCAAATGCATCCTGTAGGTGCAGAAGTTGCTCTTGGCTGTGGGCTGGTGCTCAGGAACCCTTCAGTGCTTGCCCTTGCACCATTTCATATTTCCCTGTGCTCTGCAGCTCTCAAAGGGACCTGGCAGAGCGGCTTCTTCGACCAGGGCAGCTTCATGGAGATCATGAAGCCGTGGGCTCAGACCGTTGTGGTTGGCAGAGCAAGGTACTGCCTGGAGCAGGGGATGGAGCTGGGATCCTGCATGTGTGGCCCCTCACCTTCAAGCCCTGCCTGTGGCACTGCTTTTGGGATGGTGGAGAGGGAGCAGCTCTCTGCTGGGGCTGGGGTGGGGGGGAGCTGGCCTTGCTGAGCCCACCCTGCCCTGCCATAGGCTGGGAGGTCTCCCTGTGGGTGTCATCGCTGTTGAGACCCGCACCGTGGAGGTGACAATACCCGCTGACCCTGCTAACCTGGACTCAGAGGCAAAGGTGAGTGTGGTACAGCTGGGGCCAGGTGGCATCTGAGAGGAGGCTGGAGGGAAGGGAGGAGGAATAGCTCAGCGTGTTCCTTGGGCATGATTTTCCTTAATTCAGGTGAAATCAAGGGTGCTGGCACAGTCTGGTTTCTTCCAACTGTTTCACGCTGCATGCCAGGAAGACCTGGCACAATCTCAGCTGCTCACTGTCTTTTCCAGATTATCCAGCAGGCTGGACAGGTCTGGTTCCCAGACTCTGCTTTTAAAACAGCCCAGGCCATTCGGGACTTCAACCGGGAACACCTCCCCCTGATGATCTTTGCCAACTGGAGAGGCTTCTCCAGCGGCATGAAAGGTACCTGTGCTTGGGATGCCCATATNTCATCCTCACGGGTGTCACGGCTCTCAACAAGGTACCAGGCTCTGGCTGCATGTCCTCCATGGCACTGTCCTTCCCACCACTACCTGTGTGGGCTCCTTCCCTGGCCCATGGAACATCAGCCCGGATAGAGGTGGAAATTCAGCCTCAGCCCAGAGGAAATCTGCCTGTGCAGAGGTTTGGGCTGACAAACAGAGCAAGGGGGCAGCTTGTGTGTCAGCAGAGCCCCATGTGTTTCCCTTGGGAACTCTGTCTAGGTGCTGGGACGGGAGGTTTACACATCCAACAACCAGCTGGGAGGAGTGCAAATCATGCACAACAACGGCGTTTCCCATGTCACCGTGCCAGATGACTTTGAGGGGGTCTACACCATCCTGCAGTGGCTCTCATACATACCCAAGGTAGGAGGGTGCAGCGTGGAGGTGGGGGATGTCACCCACACCTGGCTTGTGACCCACCCTTGGGGTCTCCCTTACAGGATAACCAGAGCCCGGTGCCTGTCGCTGCCATAAGTGACCCTATTGAAAGAGAAATTGATTTTGTCCCTTCCAAAGTCCCCTATGACCCCAGGTGGATGCTGGCAGGGAGACCCCATCCAAGTAAGTGAGAACAACCCAAGGCCTGCAGCTCTCCTCCCAAATGCATCCTGTAGGTGCAGAAGTTGCTCTTGGCTGTGGGCTGGTGCTCAGGAACCCTTCAGTGCTTGCCCTTGCACCATTTCATATTTCCCTGTGCTCTGCAGCTCTCAAAGGGACCTGGCAGAGCGGCTTCTTCGACCAGGGCAGCTTCATGGAGATCATGAAGCCGTGGGCTCAGACCGTTGTGGTTGGCAGAGCAAGGTACTGCCTGGAGCAGGGGATGGAGCTGGGATCCTGCATGTGTGGCCCCTCACCTTCAAGCCCTGCCTGTGGCACTGCTTTTGGGATGGTGGAGAGGGAGCAGCTCTCTGCTGGGGCTGGGGTGGGGGGGAGCTGGCCTTGCTGAGCCCACCCTGCCCTGCCATAGGCTGGGAGGTCTCCCTGTGGGTGTCATCGCTGTTGAGACCCGCACCGTGGAGGTGACAATACCCGCTGACCCTGCTAACCTGGACTCAGAGGCAAAGGTGAGTGTGGTACAGCTGGGGCCAGGTGGCATCTGAGAGGAGGCTGGAGGGAAGGGAGGAGGAATAGCTCAGCGTGTTCCTTGGGCATGATTTTCCTTAATTCAGGTGAAATCAAGGGTGCTGGCACAGTCTGGTTTCTTCCAACTGTTTCACGCTGCATGCCAGGAAGACCTGGCACAATCTCAGCTGCTCACTGTCTTTTCCAGATTATCCAGCAGGCTGGACAGGTCTGGTTCCCAGACTCTGCTTTTAAAACAGCCCAGGCCATTCGGGACTTCAACCGGGAACACCTCCCCCTGATGATCTTTGCCAACTGGAGAGGCTTCTCCAGCGGCATGAAAGGTACCTGTGCTTGGGATGCCCATATTCCCACGGTGTGACAAACCTCTGCCGCCCCTGCCACCCCACAGGGTCCTGGGATGGCCCAGCCTACCAGGGATGTGGGGCTGGGTTGGGGAGGTCATGGGGCATCTCAGGGCAGAGGTCCCAGGGGACGGTGGCTTCCTGCTGGCTGGTTTCGCAGAGTGCTTTGTCTCTTCAATAGAGAAGGTGGCTTTGGGCAGCTGGGAGGTGGCTGGGGCAGTGGCAATCGGGACACCCAGCCCCTGAGTCCCTTTGGCTTTCAGACATGTACGACCAGATGCTGAAGTTTGGCGCCTTCATAGTGGACAGCCTGCGGGACTTCAAGCAGCCTGTCCTGGTGTACATCCCCCCTCAGGCAGAGCTGCGCGGCGGCTCCTGGGTGGTCATCGACTCCACCATCAACCCCCTGCACGTGGAGCTCTACGCCGACAGGGAGAGCAGGTCAGCATCCAGAACGCCTGTGTGTCACCCAGGCCACCTGTGTGTGTTGGCTGCATGGATGTCTTGTCCTAGGATTTATTCTCCCGTGCAGACCAGTGTCACGGTAGGACACGAAATGGATTGACTCCATAGAGTTGTCAGAAGGGAAAGAAGGCTTTATTTATAATCCCAACAGTTTCTTTTATAACATGCTGCACTAAAAAGGTCTGTTATTGGTCCATGGGACTGACACTTCTCTCCTTTGGTTAAGGAATAGGAAACAAGCCCTGGGGGCAGTTGTTATGGGAAAAGTAAACACTGTTTACTGAACCTGTTTAGAGAAGCGGAGAGAGATGTTTTGAAAAAGGAAACTGTTGACAGTTTTCCCTTGGGAAAGGAGCCAGCAATGGTTAGCAAGCTAAAATTCTCTCAGGCTCAGAAATACCGAGTTCAAAGACCAGTCCTTGCTTTACCAAATTTCCCTTCCAGGGGAGGCATTTTGGAGCCCGGAGGAACAGTGGAGATCAAGTTCAGAAAGAAGGATTTGGTGAAGACAATGAGAAGGATCGATACAGTTTATGCCAAGCTTGTTGAACAGCTGGGTGAGGAAAGGGAGTTTTGGGTTGTGGACATCGGTAGTGTAAGTTAAACATGAGGCTCAAGCTGGTGGCAACCACCAGGAGTCCTTTAGTGTCCTTCTGGGAAAACTCTTTGTGTCTTTTCTGTTGGTGGAGCTGAGAAGATGTGCTGGTACTTTAGAACACCTGCATCTCCTGGGGTCTCTGTCAGTGGGTTAAATGGGGCTGGGGTCTTCTCCCATGTTTTGAGATTGGCCACGTTAAACTGGTTCCTGATGCACTGGGAGCTCCTTGCCCCCATATCCCTCCAGCCTGCCACAACGTGGTCCCACAAAGTCCTTGCAAGGGCCATCTCCCCCCTCCTGCGGTGGGCACCGTGTGTGGTGTGACTTCTTTGTGGCCGTGGCTTGTGTGGCTCTGGTGTCAGTGTGCCAAGGGAAGAGCCGTGGCACTGGGCGTGGTGGCTGATGTGGGAGCACAGAGGGGCCGCCCTGGTGGCATCACCGGGGGGCTGCTCAGCCCGCTGTGTCCCACAGGGGCCCCCGAGCTGTCGGAGGCGCAGCGCAGGCAGCTGGAGAAGCAGCTGAAGGCGCGGGAGGAGCTGCTGCTGCCCGTGTACCACCAGGTGGCCGTGCGCTTCGCAGACCTGCACGACACCCCGGGCCGCATGCAGGAGAAAGGGGTCATCACGGTGAGCCGGGCACAGGGGAGGTGACAGGCAAAGGTGGGCGGAAAATCCTTTGCCTGTGGCATCCCTGCCCCGGGGCTGCTGTCTTCGCTTCATCCCGCCGGAGCTGGGAGGGAGCAGCTGCCGGCAAACCCGGGCTGTGCTCCGGTTTCCCCAGGACATCCTGGAGTGGAAGAGCGCCCGCTCCTTCCTCTACTGGCGGCTGCGGCGGCTGCTGCTGGAGGAGATGGTGAAGGGCGAGGTGCTGAAGGCCAACAGCGAGCTCAGCCACATCCACATCCAGTCCATGCTGCGGCGCTGGTTCATGGAGACAGAAGGAGCTGAGAAGGTACCCCCAGCCCCGGCTTCCTGAGGCACCTCCACAGCCAGGGCACCCCGAGGGATCTCGCCTCGCTCTGCCACCATTCAGAGGTTTCCGCGGTGCCTCCCTGAGGGTTTCAGCGTGTGATGGGAATGCGTGAGGATGGGCGGTGAGGCAGCCCTGGGCTGGGGCTGGCTCTTCAAATCAGGTGACTCCAGTTGGGTGCTGGTGCTCAGCGATGGCAAAGTGGTCCCCAGATAAACGTTTCCTACCACGACAGGTCTTCCCAGGGCAAAAGTGGGGTATTTAGCATTTGAGCTGCTCTCAAATGACACACGCACGTTGCTGTGCCTGCCTCAGGAAGCAGGACACACGAAGGAACCATGTTTTTTACCTTTTTGGCTTTTAAAATGGTTTGCACATAGGTGCAGGACAGGGAAGAAAAATCCCACAGCCTGGATTTGAGGCTCCAGGAGGAAGGGGGCACTGGGGCTGTGCAGGCAGCAGGACCCCCTGCCCACAGTGCTGCTTTCTCCAGGGCTACCTCTGGGACAACAACCAGGTGGTGGTGGAGTGGCTGGAGAAGCACATGCGGGAGGAGGACGGCACCCAGTCGGCCATCAGGGAGAACATCAAGTACCTGAAGCGGGACTACATCCTCAAGCACATCCGGAGGTGAGTGCCTGGGGGAGCTGGGATGAGAAGGGGGGTGCTGGTCCCTGGGATGGGAGCAGCAGGTGCTGCACACCAGGCAGTTCTCACTTTGGCCTCTCAGGAAATTGCCCTGTGCTTTGCAGCTTGCTCCAGGCCAACCCCGAGCTGACCATGGACTGCATCGTGCAGATGGCTCAGCACATCACCGGGCCACAGAAGGCCCAGGTTGCCCATCTCCTGTCCAGGGTGGACACTGATGACCCCTCCTGAGCTGGGCAATCACCACGGGGTAGGAGAAACACCAGGACACGACCAGACCTCACCTGCCCACCTGGTTCCTCAGCACTTGAACTGAAGCCTTGGACTCTTGCTCATGTGCCTAAATAAAGGACACCGACGCTTTTAAGTATTTTGTGCCATGGAGGTGGTCCTGCCATCCATGCGGAGTTCCCTCTGGCACTTGGGGTGCTGCTAGAGGGGCAGCTTGGCAGAAGATGAGCTTGTCCCGAGCCAAGCCTGGAATCTGGACCCGGTGCAGAACTTGGTTTTAAAAATAATCCAAAATATTTTCCTGTTTTAGTTGCCAGCCCTGGCCTTGGTTTTTCAAGCAAGCACCAGATCAGACACATCTCATGCGACTGGACAGGGCTGGAGGCACAGACCCCCTGGCCAGGGCCACTGTCTGGCTGGCTAGGTTCAAGCTGACCAGGACCAGGCACAAAGACCGGGAAATGAGAAGCAGCCTCCGAGTGATGCTTTATAAACTGTGAGGAGCCATTTCTGTCATCCCTGCCTTCACTGGAGGGCAAAGAGTAGATGTGGCCATGAGTAGCTGATGGCCCAGGAAAGACCTAAGTGAGCGAATCTGAGAGCTGCTCCCATGGGAATGTCCAAGGATCCACCAGGGTTTGGCTGACCTGACTCTTCCTCTCGCCCATCTCGTGTCCTTCCTGGCTCCTGCAGAACACGGGGAGGAGGGAAGAGGCACCAGGTGCTCCTGCCCCAGGGACCTGGTTCCTCCTCGGGAGCAGCGGAGCCAGGGGGAGCTGTCACCTGCTCGGACCTGTACCCTGCTGCTCAGGTAGCCTTTGATCATCTTGGTCATGGAGGGGAAATCCAGAGTTTTCCAGTGCCTCTGGCTCTGTCATTTCCCCAGCACAGGTTTACCTTGGGCTCAAAAGGAGGAGGTGGGAGGGATGGAAGGTGAACACCTGGCTCAGTGCTGGTATTGCCCTGGGGTGAAGGTGTTGGACACCTCCTGGGACTGGGTTGGGGGATCCCACAGAGTCTGGGAGGTCTCCCTGTCCTGGGGTGGGGATGGGAAGGGTTTTATGAGTCGCTGCCTGAGTGAGGGGTGTCACTGCTGACAGGCAATAATAAAGTGAGCTCAGCTCCAGGGCACTCCCTGACCTCTGTGTCTGCTGTCATTGTCCTGAGCAGGGCCTGGTGTCTGCACTGGGCAGCCCCTTCCCAGTGGCACAGGACGTGTTTGGGGTGCGGCAGCTCTGAGGATCCCTCCTGCCAGGCCTTGTCCCCACTCCAGAGCTTTTCCGGCCATTTCAGAGGCTTTCAGGAACAGGGTGACACCACAGAGGAGGAACTCTTACAGTAAATACCTGTAACTTTTTACACTAAATACCTGTAAACTCTTATTCTCATGGAGGATTTGAGCCAAGGATCCACCTTCAGCTCGGCCATAGGGTCTGCAAAGGGAATGAAGCCTGGGGAAACCCAGCATGGCACCAGAGCAGGCCCAGTGACACCAGAGCAGGCACCACACAGCACATCCAGAATGCCCCAGCTAAGAAATGTTTATTTAAAAAAGCAAAGACATTGTGGGTGACACCAGTCACAGCAAAGGATCATTCATCACATTTGTCCTTGGACAATAAATTATCATGCGGAGCATCATGGTGCCCTTTGGAAGAGGTTGCCATGGAGGGATGCGCTGGGAGGATACAGGCACAGAGGTTTCCAAGCCCCTGATCTTCATATTTTCAAGCAAGAAAGTGCCCTTTGGGGGCACTCCAGCATCCTGCACCCTCCAGCTTTAATCCATGGATGGGTGTGGGAGAGAAAAGCCTGGGAGCACCTGGATACGGCACCGGGAAATTCTCTGAATGCACAGGCACAGACAAAACCCAAGATATAAATATCACTTTTTTGCTCAGAGAGGTATAACTAGACTAAATGCTAAGTTCCAACATATTTCAGGTGTTTCATCACATTATTTGCAATGTATGTTAACAAGTACAAAGCAGGGTTTGAAAAATATTTTTAAAAGCTACATTAGAATCAGGGTTTTTTTAGTTAATTAGCAAAGACTATTATGAAAGGTACAGTGGCAATATTTGGTCTCTGAATTTTTTAAAAAGCATGAGTTTCACAGTATCAAAAGTGCTTATTAAAGAAATGTAGTGTAAAAACTGTGATTAGATGGTTGTGGTTCTGATGGTGAATAATTTAGTGGCTGTAAAACAGGTTACTGCAGCATTATACAAATTGAACAGTGCTCAGTTCACATAATTTCTTTTCATAACAATAAATATAAATAAATTTACAAATAGTAATACTGCCTAGCACAAGAATAGACAGAAGCACAATACACAAGACTATAAACAACTCTATTTTTTAAAAAAATCCTAAAAATTGGCATAATTCCTAAAATCCTCTAGCCAGTGATCAGTTTAATAGTTCAGTAGTACCACTTCCTTCAGGGGTGAGGACTTTTACAAATCTAGATATAACAGTGGTCTGCTAGGGAGGTGAGTTTTCCTTTTTTAGTGGTTTTGCTCCTTTTTTCCTACCTCCTAACAATAAGTTAACAACAGTTACGTCAGAAAAGTGTTAGTGGTGCAAATATCTCCAGGAACTGGGGGAGGTGTTTGTCCAATTTGGCAAATTAAGAAAAAATGACACACCAGGGGCACGATCAACCAACTTGGGGCTGGCCAGCCCCTTGGCTTGTGGTGGTTTCTGTGACAGTGGTGACACAGCAGCTCCACCATGTTGTGGAATAATTTTAATTCCCTTAGCTGGGTGATTTTTAGCTCAGTTACATTCCAGTGAAAGTTCCTGCTGCCTTCCAGGTCCTTCTGGAGAGCTCCCCAGTCCCACAGGTGTGTCCGTGCCCTTGCCATGGCGGAAAGCGGTTCTACCAAGTCCCAGCTTGATTTATTTTGGCCTCACATGCTGGAAGCAGCCAACACATCCCAAAGCAGGACGAGCTCCTGGAGCTTCCCAGTTGGATTTTAACCACGGGCAAGAACCGTCCCTCGGGATCCGTGGAGCGGTGCCAAGCTCAGAGCAGAGGGATGGGTTTGTTGCCTTGGGGGTTCATGTACTGAGCAGCTGCCACATTGTCCAGGGTGGTGTAGGTGGTGTAAAGGCCGGTGACCTGCAGGTCGGAGAAGGAGCGGTCGCTGCCGCTGGACACGGGCGTGAGGCCGGGCGTGCCCAGCTCGCAGTCGGAGAGATGCAGGGGCGAGTTGCTGAAGGCACCCAGGGTGTCCAGGCTGAAGCTGTCGTCTTTCATCTCCTCCCAAATGTTCCCTGGGAAAAAAGACAGGATCCTGCTCACAGCAGCACATCCCCAGCCCCCGGGGCCGAGACTAAAGGGTGCTCGAGGGTGGGACCACGGTGGTGCAAGGGGCAGCAAGTCTGATCCCCCCTCAAATCCTGTGATTCCAGACCTTTCTGGGCAGCAAGTGTATCTGATCCCCCCCAAATCCTGTGATTCCTGGTCTTTCTGGGCAGCAAGTGTGCCTGACCTCCCAAATCTTCTGCTTCCAGACTTTTCCAGACAGCACCTCTCTACCTGTGCTCACGTCAGGCATTGCACAAACCAGGGAAGTTCTGCTTGCACAGGAGAACTCCAAAGCACGAGCAGAGCCCTGTTTTCCCAGGGGCAGAGAGATGTGGGGTCCCAGCTCCAGCTGCTTGGACACCCCTGCTTCCCCCCCTGCAGTGCCTGCACTGGAGCCAGGAAGGTGCTCTGCTCTCCCACCTGGCACAGGGACAAAATCCACTGAGGGTGGCGCAGGGAATCACCCTGCAGATGCCAACACCCAGCAGCAGTTCTTGGCTCAGCCCCGTCCCAGAACATCCCACTGAGGACCCTGCTTGGATATTCAGGGATAAACACAGCCACAAAGCCCAGCTCTGCCCTCCCCCAGTACCTTGCAGTGCGAAATCCATGATGCTTGGATCCAGAGCATCCACCTCCGTGCTCATGTCCACCGCCATGTTGGGGAAGTCGGGGGCGCGTCCCATGGGATGGTGGGGCAGGGGGCTGTGGCTCATGTCGGGCAGGGTGTGCAGAGGAGGCGTTTGCGCGGGGGCTGGAGAGTTGGGGGCCAGGCGAGCCTGGGTCTGCAGCTGGTGGTGCAGGGGGAGGGACTGCAGGGACAGCGTCATGATGGGCTGGGGCTGGAGCTGGGACACGGAGATCCGGCCCAGGGGGGGCCCCTCGGGCTCTGCCTGCTTGTTGGGCCGCCTGCAGCTCTCGGGTCTGTCAGTGATCAGCTTGTCCAGCTCCTCTGCCCGTTCCAAGGAGGAAAAGAGACTCTTTCACCCATTTGTTCAAGCAGGGATTGCCCAAAGCACAACCACATTTGTGCCATGAACTGACTGTCACCGTGTGAGAGCCAGCACAGGCTGTGACTGTGCAGGGAGCAGAAAAATGCCAATTAATTCTTTCCCCAAGTCCACTTCCATGGTTATCCCTGACTGAGCTAAAGAAATGATCATGAAACTGCAGAGCAGCCCAGCCACCCCTGATGGCAGCTCACCCCCAGCTGCAGAACTCTGTGCCCAGAGAAACACTCAGAACTCCACTTATCTCCCAAATAAGTACAAAAAACTCCTGACTGTTTTGGTGCCCCCTTTGCTTTTAAACAAATAATATGTAATTTATCACAGACTGCATGTTGCTGGTTTTTGTAGCAAACAAACTCCAGTTGATTTTGTCAATACCATGCTCCAGAAAGCTTTGAAAACGTTTCTTTATGAATAAGAAATTTTACAAATAAGGGGGAAATGATAAATAAATAAGGTATAAATAGAAATAAATATATCACATACATAATATTTGTAATAATATAGTATAAATCATATTAAATTCCATTTTATAAATAAGAAAACATCCTAGGAAAGGGAGAGTTTTGCAGAAGAACAGGCACGAAACAGCATTAAAATGCTTTTCTGTGAAAAGTGCATTAAAATGTGAATCAATATTAAAATGTTCCTGTACACAGTAACCCCAGAGGCAGCAGAGCCGTGCAGGGAATGCCATGGATGTGCAGGATGGGAACATGGGATACCCATCCCTACCTGGGTTAGCCATGCTCCTGTGAATAGCAGCCAAATCCTTCCTCTTCCACTTCTGCATCTCCTCCTCCATCTTGTCGATCTTGGCGGGGTTGAGGGCCCAGAGGCAGCCCTTGCGGGAGGTCCCGCTCAGTTTGTTCTCCACCTTCTCAAAGCACTTGTTCAGGGACAGGTTGTGGCGCACGGAATTCTTCCACCCGTCGGGGGCTGTCTGCAAAGGGGCAGGAAGGGGTTCATGGGGAAAGGGAAAAAGGGGCTGGAATGTGGCACCTCCCGTGTGGTGTCCCAGCTCCAGCTGCTCGGACACCCCTGCTTCCCCCGCTGCAGTGCCTGCGCTGGAGCCAGGACGGTGCTCTGCTCTCCCACCTGGCACAGGGACAAAATCCACTGAGGGTGGCGCAGGGAATCACCCTGCAGATGCCAACACCCAGCAGCAGTTCTTGGCTCAGCCCCGTCCCAGAACATCCCACTGAGGACCCTGCTTGGATATTCAGGGATAAACACAGCCACAAAGCCCAGCTCTGCCCTCCCCCAGGGCCTTCCCCCGCAGTGCCCAGGTACCTTGAAGTAGGGGAAGTGCTCCTTCATGAAGCTGTAGATCTCGCTCACGGGCAGGCTCCCGGTCTTGCTGTTCTTCAGCGCCATGGCGATCAAACAGCTGCGGGCAGGGAAACCCGGGAATGGCTCGGAATCATGGAGGGGCGTGGGTGGGAAGGGACCTTAAAGCTCATCCAGTTCCACCCCCTGCCGCCTTCCACAAGCCCAGGTTGCTCCAAGCCACGTCCAACCTGGCCTTGGACACTTCCGCAGCTTCTCTGGGCACCCTGAGGGCCTCACCACCCTCACTGGGAGGAATTCCTTCCAGTACCCCATCTAACCCTGCCTCTGGCACTGGGAACTCACTCCTGTCCTGTCACTCCATACCTTCTTCTGGTCTAGCAACCTTGGACCTACCTCTTCAGACACGAACAGCTGGGATCCTGGGATTTCTGTTCCCAAGGGTTCAGAAGTCACAGAATCACAGGATAAGCTGATTTAGAAGGGTCTCACAAAGACCACTGAGTCCAACTCCTGGCCCTGCACAGCACCATCCCCATGAGTCACACCACATTCCCAAAAGGATTGTCCAAACCCTTCTTCTGGGGCTCTGCCAGGCCTGGTGCTGTGACCACTTCCCCGTGACCCTCAGATTTTACTCCCCTCTGCTGTTACTCCCCCACCATGCTGCTCTCCAGGAATTACTTTGCTTGTTCACCCGTGCTACCCCTCAGAGGCACTTTCCACAGAACTCCTGCATGGATAAGGGGATTTTTGCTCCTTTCCAAAGGACTCACAGTGTCACAGCCATCCCAGGACGGGCTGTAGGCAAAGTGCTTCCTGCTCCCCACTCACCTGTAGGAGTAGATGGGCTTGGGATAATGCTTTGGATGCAGTTCCTGGGCAGAGTGGGGAGCCAGGCGTGGCTGGGAATAGTGTGGCTGTGTCCCATAGGATGTGCTGTAGATTGCTGCTGGGTTACACTGTGTGCAGAGGGAAAAGAAGGGAAATCTTGGATGTACAGTGTCCATGGGTGTGTAGGTTTAGGGGATATTCTGGTTTTCTTTTAAAAGACATCTAGATTCGATCTTGGCAGGTACTTCAAGACAGACAACAAGCACATACCAGTACCTGCTGGGGGTTCTGGGCCAGGGCAAACACCTGCTGGGAGTGAGGAGGAGGAGGAGGAGGGGGAGGAGGAGGAGGAGGGAAGAGCTGTTGCTGTGTTTGCAAACCAGGGGACAGCTGACCACCCATGGCGTAGGGGCTCATCTGCCGAGAGAAACAAAACAGTCAAGGAATTACCAACACCTCGTCCCAGGAGCTGGGGCAATAATGAGCCATCAAGGCCTGCTCTTACATTGGCTCCGTGTGCTGAAATGGAATTGAGGCCCAGGATTCCCTGTGGGAGGCTGGCCTGGACGTGGATCATTGCTCCGGCTGTCGAGTGCATCGTGCTCCCCACAGGACCTGGCGTGGAGAGAGGAAGGCAAGGAATGCTCCCGTGGAGGCGCAGCTCAGGGAAGGGGGCTGGCACCGGGCGTCAACAGAGGCAGCTGAGCACAGGGAAGCTCTGGAGTGGAGAATCCAACCTCTCTGGCCTTCCATCCCCAGAGCATTTCACAGCCTGCCCGGATGACATCAGCTGCTCCCAAAACTCGTTAGGCAGGGAATGAGAGGCGGCAGCTGTTCACCAGCCCACGGTGGTGACACAGACACGGGGTCTTACAAAAGAGAAACAACACATTCAGCATTAGCTGGATTTGTGCTCTCAGGCAGGCGGGGTGACACGCTGAGCTCTCCCTGTGGAATGCCACAGGGAATGATGTGTGTTTACCTAAAGAATGTTCACAAAGGAAAGAAAGGAGTTCAACCAACACACGCTGCAAGGCTGCAGGGAGCAAAGAGGTGTGAGGTAAATGAGGTGCCCTTTGTTTTATCAGTGTTGAAACAAAGCAGAAAGATTAATTATCTAATTTCCTAATTTCAGAGCTGTTGAAAACCCCTGAAACCCAGTACTTAAAATACCTCAGCCCAACAAGGCACCAGCAGCTGCACCGAACAGAAATTCCCATGGGATCTGAGCATTGCCAGTGCTGGAGCTCTCTCCCTCTTGGAATGAGGGCAAGGCATCAGCAGAGCCCTTATGAGCAGGCTCCAGGCCTTTGGACAGGAAGCAAAATGTAAAAGAATAGGAAGAGGGAGCCTGAGGGGGAGCAGCAGGGGCAGGTTGTGCTGTTTGGGGAGCAGTTATTCCCTATTCCCATTTCCCATCCCAACGGTACCTGTCTGCTGGAGCATGGCATTCTGGGCCCCCAGGCTGAAATCCATCCTCCCACTGGCCATCTGTTGGAGCCGAGGCACATCCACGGATGTCAGCCAGGACAGGGACTGCAAATCCCCTGGGAGCTCATCCTCGCTCAGCTGGGACGGGTCTGAAGGCAGGAGTCTGCAAAGCAGCAGGGAAGGTTCACAGGGAGCAGGGATGGGGCTGCATTATCCCTGGAAAGAGATGGCTGGGATGCCAAAGCTCCTCTAGGTCAGTGGGAAAAACCACCAGGCTGGAATTCTGTTTCCAAATCCAGATGTGCCCTGCGGTTTCACAGCTGGTTAATGACATCCTTTACCTGGTCTTGTGTTCCTTTGTCCAGTTTGAACATTTTGGTTAAGAAAACCTCTTGTGGAGCATTTCTAGGGGAAGGAGGCCCAGGAACCCAGCAGAGGAACTGCCTGGAAATGGACCCAAGCTGATTCCTTATTTTCACACCTGTCAGAAATTTGCACTTGTTTGGCTTTGATGGGGGAGAAACCGGGACTGCAAACCTGATCATTCTGTATTAACCCTGCAATCCAGAGCCTTAGAAGGGGCTCTGTGCCCAGCTCCCGGGGAATGTGTGTGCTGCTGCTGGAACACCTGGAAAAGCTTTTCCCAGTCAGTGGTGACAGATCAGTGGCTGCATAAAAAGAACTTCACTGACTGAACTGCTGATTTCTTCCACTCAGATACATGAAGTTATTGATACTTAAAAAAACCAATTTTTAGGCAGTTTTTGACAGAGTAAAGGAGCAGAATGAAAGGTTTGGGACTGGAGGCACCGTATTTGCCAGGCACAGCTTTGACAGGCTGCTTTTGGTTTAAAGCTCTGCTTTTGACACCTTTTACATGCTCCAGATCACCTGTTTTGCTTTGCTTCTGAGAGAGCATGTGGTACAAAACAGGAATACTGGCATATATTTATAGTACTCAAAAATTCCTGTGTGGTCCAGACTCCTTGTTAAAGTCAATAAAAGAACTCCTGCAAATGAAAGGCCAAATTAATTAATTTATGTGGAACAGTATTACAGGAGTCACTGGTACCTTGAGGAGTAAAGCAGAAATTAGTACAACTCAGGAACTTGTCATTCAACACCCAGGGTAAACCTAAAGGGATTCAGATCCAGGAAAAAAAATCTTTATATCTCAGAAGAACATAATTAAGTTGGATGCAGTTAATTTTGCCTTCAAACCCTTTTGCTTTCGAGAGCTCTCAGAGATGTGTTAAAGTGGTGTCTGCAGCTGATGTGTGTTTGCTGCCAACTGATGCTGCAGAAACCTTAAATAAATCTGGTCTCTTGCTGAAGCATCTTTTATGTTTTACACGACCCTAAATCAGCTTAAAAGAACAAGGCAGAACTCCTGCCCTGGAGCTTTCAGCTCCTCTATTCAGGAATTCCAGAAACACCTACCAAAGCTCCCTGAACCACAGTCGGGGAGATCTTTAAAGCAAAATACCATTTGTTTGCGAGAAGATTTTGTAAAGAAGGAAAGGGGGGAAAAAATCAACACAGCACCAAGAGCCAAAAACTCAAACCCTGTCCAAAAAAAAAAACCCACCAACCCTCTTCAAATCTCCTTCGCAGCCTACTCCTACTGTAGTTATAGGGCAATAATTAGCATTGCCATGGTTACGGCCTTCAGTTATTTCGCGAGGCCTGGGGACTTCAATCCATTAAAAAAAAAAAAAA
>WBMY01007790.1:289727-347749 GCA_013397315.1 Donacobius atricapilla
CGGAGAGCGGCGAATAAAAGGGAGGGGGGGGGAGGAAAAACCCACCCCACCCCAGATTAACCCAACTTTGTGCAACTTTCCGGAGGGAGGAGGGGGAGGGATCCGCCCCTTCAAACGGGCACGGGAGGGAGGAGAGCGGAGCGGAGCCGGGGGCGGTTCGGGGGAGCCGGTGCCCCACGCCCGGTGCGCGGTACCGATGCTCAGCGGTCGGTGCTGGGTGCTCGGTGCCCGGTGCCCCGCTCGGTGCTGCGGGAAGCGGAGCGGGGGCAGCGGCCGGAGCCGCCTGTGCCCGTCTGTCCCCGTCTGTCCCCGCCGGTCCCCGCCTGTCCCCGCCGGTCCCCGCCCGCCGCCGGTGCCGGGATGGCCGCGGGAAGGGACGCGGGAGCGGGAACGGAGCCGGGACAGCCCCGGGCAGGCAGCGCCCGCTCCGAGCCTCAGCGCTGCGGGAGGTGAGGGGGGAGCATGGGAGGGATGAGGATGGGACGGTGCTGAGGCTCTGGCACAGGGTGCCCAGAGAAGCTGTGGCTGCCCTTGGGTCCCTGGAGGTGTCCAAGGCCAGGGTTGGACGGGATTTGGAGCAATCTCGTAGAAGAAAGAGAATCCTCCATTCTGAGCGCAATAATTCTGCCTCGTCTTTCACCAGAGGCTTTTGAAGCGTGGTTCAGCCCTCAAAGAGTGAAAGTCTGTTGAGAATGACACGAATTTGGGACAGTGTTACCTCAAAGCACCAGAGAGACGTGGATCAAACCTCTGAGCCAAGGTCAAATCCCACATCAGCAGAGATCCAGCCCCAGAAAATACTGGCTTGGACTCTCCAGGTCTTGAGACCCGATTTTATTTCCTATAAGCCCATCAGCAGAACAGGGACCAACCTTCTCTGTCAGGAAAGTGGCCTTTCAGTAGAGGCAGTTTGAAGTCAGTGATGACAGCGGGTCCTCTGGGCTCTGCACAACAAAGCTGAAATGTGGAAATACTCCCAATATCCTTGCACAACGAAAGCCCACAAGATCCATGATAAATGTATTTCCTTGTGCTTGCCAGTTTACCACGGAGTATGAAGGGGATGAAATGTGAAGACAGATCTTTTTTTCTGCTCTAAATGAGAATCTGCTCACTTTGATGAGCATCAAATCTCTCTCTGTTAATTGCTGTCAATAGAAGTGGAGATTAATCAATGCTTCTATGAATCAATGCCTTTATCAGGCACCTCCGGAGAACTGAAAAAAGAGCAAAAGTCGCAGTGCTGGCAGAGCCTCAGGCATGGAGTTTGCACAGTCGCAAGTGTTCCCTTAATTACAGGCTGCATTAATTAACGTTGGGCTGTAACTTATTAAAAGGTCATCTTGGAGTCGTCACATCCTTACCCTGTAACTTAAAAAAACCCTTTACAGAACGTGCTCCTGGGGGTGAATATTTGCAGGAGGGGTGAGGATAAAACACAACGTTCCTCCCAGGTCTCCTTGGAGCCTGTTCAAGACATTGTGCTGAGCTTTTCCCCCGGCTGCTTTCCTTGCAGGAGCACATTCCATGCGCGGGCTGGTTTCCCCTCTCAGGTGATTTGCAAACCTTGGAAGGGCAGGATTGCGCCAGGTGAGGAGCAAAGGGGTGGCTCCTGCCCCGTTTGCTCGCTGGGGGAGCTTAACCTGCAAAGGTAAAGGGCTTGGTTCTCCAAACACCCGCAGGAGCAAGTTCCAACAAGGAAAATTCCAGTTAATTGGTGCGAGCAGCGTTTTCACAATGGGGGAAGTCCAACCCTGCAAAGGGCACGGCGAGGTTTTGAGTCCCTGCCCTTGGAGGTGCTGGAATTGGACAGGACAGAGCTCCGAGGAATTCACGGAGGCCCAGAATGGCTTTGGGTTGGAAGGGACCTTAAAGCTCATCTTGTTTCAGCCCCTTCCATAGCCCAGGGAGCTCCAGCTGTTCCGTGTTCCATCAGGTCAGCTCCAAGCTGGAGCTGCAGGACAACCGCAGCCTGATGGTTGGAATTCAAAAAAATTGGGATTTTTCCCTTGTTTTCGGTGTTTTTTCACCAGTTCCTGTCAGGCTGGAGAAATGAGGCTGTCCATGGGAATGGTAGGGAAAGGAATATTTGGGTTATTTAATATTTTCTCCTGGTATCCATCAGCTGTGTTTGTTTCTGCGATTTAAAATACAAGAACACAAGATATGGACAATTTCTGGTTGTATTTGTAGTTATCCTTATCTCAGTTAAGGAATAGTTCAGATTGACCTGTCACAGGTGAAGTTTTTTTACAGTGAATATTAGCAGAGAAATGTGCATCGGGTATTTTTATTGATCCAATCTTTGTCTGATTTATTTGGTGACATGAAAAATCACATATAGCCTTTAAATTAATGTTGTTCAGCAATTAACTTCTTCCTTTCTTTGGACTAACGACTTTGTTGTGAACAAATAATGCAATACAACAATAGAAGTAAAATAAGGATTTGTTTTTCAAAGGCATTCTCTTTCTTGTGTGTGACTTTCTCCTAAAATATCTTTGATTTCTATAGATTTTCTTTCAAACAGTAGGAATTTCTTTCGGATAACAAACCAAATTCATTTTACTACCAGCTGAGGTCATCATAAAACAAGTTTGGTTTCTTTTCCACACTCTCTACTGCTTTAGGAGAAAAGCAGGAAAAAGAAAAAGCAAGAGAGATGTTGAGAAACCTGCAAAAGCAGAGACTGATGAGAACTCTGTGAAGATTTTGGTGACCTCTGTGCCAGGCTGGAAAATCAAAATATTTCCCCCACCTCAGGCAGTTTGGACTGGGACCTGTGGTTTTTGTGGTGAACCCAGAATGGCTGAAAAGCAGCTTCATGTTTATTCATCTTCGTTGTTTTACGAAAGAACATCGGTGTGTCCTGACCCTGGATCTTCCTACTCCTCATTTGGCTTTTTTTTCTGATTGTGGTTTCCATCCCTCTCCTCCTGAGTATCTAAAACACGTGGGGAAAATACTGGTGTGAATTCAGCTCTGAAAGCATTTAGTACTTCTTAGAGAGGAATCATTTCCTTGCACACTTCAAGCCAGCTTTGTTTTATGGGAAAGATTGGATTTTTGAGCTTCTCCGTTATTTACCCAGTTTAATTTATCCCTCCAGTCCCCTCCCTGCGGGAGTGAAATATTCTATTCACATTTTAAACTGCAGCTTCATCGCTTGGCTTCTCAGTCCCTGATGGAGGTGGGAATTTGGTTACACTTCATCCCCTTTCCAGTGCCCAGATTTGGGGTTGTATCCTCACCCCCAGAAATAAAAAGCAGCTCTTCCCATTACCCACAGGCTCTTTTCCCAGGATTTGTGCATTCATATGGGAATGAAAATGTGCAAATGGATTCTGTACAAGCCGCTGGAAACACAGGAAACTCTACAAGCTCCCTCCTTTTATCCCCCTGCAAAAGCACCGACCGTTTGTTTTATTTTGGGATACTGTATCCTAACAAATTATCCTTAAAAATCATTTGGTGTGAAATTGCAGATTAATCCCACCGGGATGGGGGTTTAGCCCTCGTCTGGCCACTCGGGAGCACACAGATGGTGGCTGGGAGTGTGACAAAAGGCACAATCCCTGATTACATGCATGGATGTAACGGACAGAAAGCTTTTCCTCATGGCCAAGGTGAGGAAAACACCAGAGGTCCTAGAGCCTGGCTCCTGCTGGGAGAGCTGTCCTGGAAAATCTGCTCTGGAAAAGTTTCGCAGTGTCTCCCAAACAAAGGGAAACCTGCTCTTACTCCCTTAAAAATCCCATTTTTACTTCCTAAGGCTCTTACTACTTTTCTTTTTTCTTGTTTTATTGGATCTTTAGGTGGCAAACACCAACAAATGGCAATTCCTTTCCGAGTCTGGCAGCTTCTTGTTCCCAAAATTAATTCTGTCTACCCCACAGGGGAAACATTGTCCTGCTTGTGAGGTGCTGAAGTTCTGGCCTGGAAGAAATTTATCCTTGTGAAATGACATTGCTGCCCTGCACAGCCCTGAAATTCCAACTGCCGGCAGAGCTACCATGTGATTTTAATGTGAAATTGTTCTTACTTAGGAGCAGAATCCATCGTGGTGCCTGTTCCTGGTGGGAGCTCAGGTGTGTCCAAGGCCAGGCTGGACACGGCTCTGAGCAACTTGGGACAGTGGAAACTGTCCCTGCCCATGGCAGGGGTGGAGCAAGAGGAGATTTAAGTCTCTTCCAACCCAAACCACTCAGGGATTCCATGATTTGCCAGGGAAAAATGGGCCTGGGGCTTCTAAATGCCCCTGCAACAGAAATCCTGCAGAGCCAGGATTGTTTGTGGTTTAAGAGCTGGCAGAACCCCAAACCCAACCCACAAAGACACACAAAGCCTGACAATATATTTATTATTTAGCCAGCTAAACCTAAGCTTAGCACAATTTTTACCTCTGTGAGTGAACTACAAGGATATTTTGCCCTGATTTATGTCTAGTCTGGGGCAAAACAAGTTTAAAGATGCTGTAATTGGGCAGTGGTTATTATGTACAATAATATGAAGCAATGAAATTAGAACAAATCCGTGTTCTATGTCAGCATAGAATTAATACTTTTATTTTGCATTTAGGGGATGAAATAAATACTTCTGGAATTATATTTTTTTCCCCCAAAACAGAGAGATATCAATATCCCTCTGTTGGCTGATGGATGTAATTTCTAATTTAGTTTGTCACTGGAAGAGACAACTGCAGCCCCAGACCACACAAAATTGTCACTTCTGATCTCTTTATTGCTCTTTTGTAGCCTGTGGCTTATTTACAGCTGAGGAGCTGTGCAGAGAATCCCGTGTAGGTCTCACCTATTCCTTCATCGCAGCAATGAGCTTTTCCTTAATTAATATCCCTGATTGTTTCAGCAAATCCCCATGGATTGTGTCATGCAGATAATGGCAATCAGTGTTTTTTCTGTCTCTGTGCTCACATGATGTTTTTTTCTCCTTGTAGGTGAAAAGGAAATGAGAAAAAAAGGAGCCCTTTCCTTCCATTTTGGGGCAAATGCACAACTTCTTGTTGTAGGAGCAATGAATGTTGAGTGACTACGGAAACATTTTGGGAAATTCATCCCTGAGGGCTCAGGTGGCCTCAACTGGAGGCACAGCTCATGAAAAACCCGATGAGCTGCTGCACCCAGAGCTGGAGCACAACTTTCAGAGAGCCCATTCTGCTTCCCAGCAAGGGAATTCCCTTGCCACAGGGACGGGGATGGTCTGAGGGTCCCAGTCTGGCCATGTTTAAATTGAGATTTCTTACAGAAAAACACAGAGATGACAGAGAATGCCAAAGTCTGGTTTGGGACTGGAAATGTTGCAGCACTCAAAACTCCTGATGACATCAGGGTTATCAACCACGACCGGGGATGCTCAAGTAGAACATTCTTCAAAGTTTGTGGAGACAAGCGTTAATAGCAAACACACGTTTTTTTCTTGGTTTTTATTTCTGCAATGTTTTCAGCATATCACAGACACATTTTATCTCAAATAAAAAATAGCACACACAGGATGTCAAGTAACATCCAAATGTGTACAGCCCAAATTCAGTCTGATAAATCCTTTCAGAAGGGACAGAAGGTTTGATTTCCATTTTCTTACTGGTTTCAGTAAATCTCTGGTGAATATTGGTTCTACCCATGCATCACCCCTCTTAAAAGAGGAAAATTACCTCACTTTCCAGGTGTTCCAGAGTGTTGGGTGTTTTCAGGGGCTCCTGGTTCCAAGGATTTGTGTAACTGTAGCTATTCCTGGGTGGAAGCACCCATCAGAATCCAGCAGTGACCATTCCTTCAGAGCCAGTGAGCAAAGAGAAGCCTGTGAGTATTTTTCTAAGGTTTTTAAGAGTGAAAGGTTAAGATCCTGTCTCTTAATAAGGCCGTCACCATATTAACATAACCAAGAAATCAGCTCCAGCTGAAACCAGCCCCATTATGAGCAGCTTCTCCTGCTCCCCCAGCAGCTCTGCCCTCACCAACCCCACGATTTAGTGAATATTGTTTCCTGCTTCCACGACACACAAGTCTAATTAAACCTTTTCTGCACCTTCCCTGGCCATAACTCTTCATTCCAGTAATTAGAAGACACCCCAGTACAGAACACGCTGCTTCATCAGCTTTTAAGGCTACGAGACTTAAAACTAACATTTTCAAAAGCATTTCATGGTTTGAAAGAATGGTCAATTAACCTTCAGTTTCCTGGGGGGAACCCTGCAAAGAACTGTCAACAGTTCAGTTTAGAGAGATTTGTCCAGTGACCTACAAGGCCACGAAGTTCATGAATGCATGGAACGGTGTCATCATGGATTTGTTCCCTGGGTTACTGTCACAAGAGAATAAACTGATTTTTCTGCTACAGTAACAAGTGGCCAAGGGGTGACAGGACGACCCCGGTGCTTCCCTGGGCTCCTGGGCAAAACCGGGGCCACTCAGCAGGAAAAACCCCCCTGATATCTTCAGGATGAATTATGTGTCTCTCTCTCTTCCTCCCATAAGGTTCTTTTTTAATCAGAGGAGCCCCGGGGCAGGGATTCCTCGGCTGCCTGCTGGGTTCCTTTGTGTTTGGAATTCTCTGCAAAACGGCAGCGTAAGATAAACGTCTGATTATTGCACTGGTGACAGTCTTCAGATTTAAGTGATAGCAACATCTCAGTCTTTATAGCAAATTAAGGGCTTTCTGTGGAGCAGTGGGGATTGATTCAGGGATGCACCTGCTGGAGAAACTCGTTCTGAGCCTTCCGGAGAGGTCTCACCGTGAATCTGAGTTTGTTGTGAGATTCTAAAGGAAACAAGAGTCTGCTCTTGGCCATTGAAGGTAAAACAATCTCTGGCTTCATGAGGGAGGCAGAATCAGCCATAAGTAAAATTATCTTTATGTAGGATTTGATATGTTTGAATTAGAATATTTGGCTTTGCTTTTACTTCAGTGCTCTGTAAACTGGGGGCTTTTCTACCATTTCAGAAGCTGCATGGAAAATTTGATTTTATTTTCTTCTACTCATCATCAAAACATTTTCCTTGGCCAACCTTACAAATCCCTACATTAAATCTGATTTTCCTGGCTTTTCCCATTTGCCACACCCATGACACACAAGGTCCGGGCTGTTGCTCCATGACTGGAACTGTCTCTAGCGCAGTTCAAAACATTTCAGTTGATTCTATGCAGTGCTCCAGAGTTCAGATTTTAAGATATTAAGTAATCCTTGCACTTAGAGAATCCTGGAATGGTTTGGGTTGGCAGGGACCTTAAATCTCATCCAGTTCCACCCCTTGCCATGAGCAGGGACACCTTCCACTATCCCAGGTTGCTCCAAGCCTTGTCCAGCCTGGCCTTGGACACTTCCAGGGGTGGGGCATTGTACTCACACACGTGAATTCCCACTGGGAGCACTCAGCCATGAATCCTAGGAGCAATTTTTGTACTGAGTTCAAATATCAGAATTCTCCAGATCCCAAGTGCTGCATGACAGGAGCTGGATATCCTTCAGAGGAAATGGAGACATCTTTTTGGGGTTTTTTAAAGCTAGATCCCACCTAAGGGTGGTAATTGAAACTTGCTCCCTGTTTTTCTGAGTTTTACACAGGTGCAGAGTCGTGGTTCCGGATCCAAAGCTCTTCCTGCCTGTGGTGATTCCCATCTGAGCACATCCATTGAGGAAAGTCAGGAAGGTTTTCCACCAGACCTGGGGTGAGGGTCTGTCAGAGCCTCCAAACCTGATAAAACCCCGCAGGAAGGGAATAACACTGATCCTGTGTATTGCCAGTGACCCTTCGCGGTATTTTGGCCGTGGCACATTTGTCCTTCTGTGTCCCCTCATGAGGTTCTTGGTGCACGAGAAGGGAAGGACGAGGAGGAAAAACGGCTCTAATTAGAAATTTGCCCATTTTTTCAGAACAGCTGGGGAGAAGCCCAGACCCTGACCCGTTCTTTCCCTCCTCAGAAGCCCCAGAGCAGAGATTTAAATTCAAAGCATGACTTTGCAGGCTGGGCTTCCCGGGGGGAGGGGAGCAGGGATGAGGAGCCGCGGGCGCAATGCACCAGCAGCATTGGGCATGGAGAGAGATATCATTAGATTAAAAAAGTGTCTTCCCGCACAAACAAAAGGAGAGGCCGGGTGGGAGCGTCGGGATTGCCCAACACGAGCTCCAGAGGCTCTGCTGGGACTGCAGCTGGGCGGGCAAGGACAGGGTCCTGTTCCTGCGGTGCCCGGAGTGTGGATGCGCACGGAACGTCCCGCACGGGCCCTGGGCTCTGCGCCTCCCTCCCCACTCAGGATCAATTACTGATCCACAATGACAGCCCCTGTCTGCTGACCAAGAGTTGTCACCCATTTGTGCTTCCTCAAGGGCCAGTGGTTTCGCTTTGAGCTGGTCTGACTGCTCTGCTGCGCTTTTGCAAGGAAAAGTCGGCGAATTTTTCCAGTTTTTGTTGCGCGAAGCAATCAGTTCATCACACAGAACGCCTTGCCTGTCTCTTATTGCATTTTTACTTCAACAGCTTGGTTTCTTTCTGCATTCAAATCATTATTGCTGATGGTTATTTTTTTATAAATAAAAGCTCAGTGGTTTTGCTACAAACTCTTGCTTCAGGAGAATATTGATCCTGCTAAACTCATTGGAATATGAAGCTGGGCCCTTCTTTTTTGAGTTCCCCTTTAGCCCTGCCAAACAGGTTTAACCTTTTTTGTTCTGTATTTGGAATGGGCAGTTTAATTCTCAGATGAATTTCGATATATGGGGATGTAACAGGAAAAAACAAAACAAAACAAAAAGAATCTGTTGGGCTTATTCATGTGCTTTTGGATTTGATTTACTTCCTACTTCCTTATTTAATAACTGGGTTCCTTAAGACTCCTTAAGCTTGACTGACCCGTGTTTTGTTGGCGGGTCTATTCCACTGACCCCTGCCAAGACCCCTGCCCCAGTTCGTCTATCAGACAAAAATGAATCTATTCCAGGAGCTATCACTTCCCATTATCTCTAATTGAGCCTGACAGTTGGAGACAGGCCTCATTATTTTTAATTGGGCCCTATAGTTCTAGAGTTAAATTAAACACAATTTAATGCAGATAGCTCATCTACATCGCTATGACAGAGTCAAATTGTATTTTAAGTTTAATGGAACAACAGGGTTTGTTTGCAGGCTTTGCTTTTGCAGAGTGTTGCTGCTTTGAGCTCTGTGTTGTGTAAAACCTGTCTGGGGTGTGAGGACACGTCTGTTAATTAGAACCTGACCTGGCCCTGCACCTGTTGGACCTTTTCTCTACACTTTTAAACCAAAAATCCAAACGTGGGCCCAGGGTGGTGACGAACAAGCCTTTTATCTGCCCAGACTGCCTGTGAGAGCTTCATATGGTTCAGGTAGTTTTAAACAGATTTGCAGGGGTGTCATGCAAACAGAGAAACTGCTGAAAGTTTTCCCCAAATTCCTGAGGGAGATTTTATTCAGAATTTAAAGGGAGGATACCTCTCAATACCTCAACAAGGGCATTTTTACTGCTCCCTTCAGAGCTTTTTCCTGCCACGAAGGAAAATCTTTATCACTATCAGTGGAGCTTTTCTGCAAAGACATCTCTGAATAAAGAAGGAATTGAACCATCCTGTTGCTGTAAGTATTATAAAAGTTCATGTTTTGGATTTTCTTAGGGAAGGAACCTTCCAGTCCATGCTGAGGAAGGAATTTTCTCACCCTTCTGGTGGTTTTCAGCCACATAGGAGTTGGAAAATGAGTTTGGTAAATCATTCCCTGTGCTCTTTCTTTGAGTCAGACCGAGTTCTTTCTTACTGGATCTCTAACTTTGCCAGAGTTCTCAAAGCAGTTAATCCATCACAAAACTCTTTGGATTACTCATGGAACCAAGATTCCTAATTACAGAAGGCTTTGATTAAATATTGGCTTTTCCTTTGCACAGGTGAGGTTAAGCACTTGTTTCAAAGGACATTTCCTTTGATATATTTGTATTTTCTGTACTTTCCTCTTCAGCTTTGCTTGAAGGTCAAATAAACAAACTGCGGCGCTTCTCCCAGGAGAAGTAACACGTCCAGTGTGTCTTGAGGAATCCAAGACAACGATCCTCCAGTTTGGAACAGTGGGATCTCTACTATTCTTAAGAGTTCAGGCTGTTTGCATTAGTAATTATATACTGTGTGTTTAATTAACAGACACTTAATCATGAAAATTCTGTGACATCAGGCCTGGAGGCTGGGATTGTCCTGGAGAACATGAGCAAAGATTACCCAATGTTTGCACAGTCCCTGCTCCTTCCTAACTGCTCTCCTCGGTGTCAGGCACCCTTCCCAGCCCAAGGTCAGTCGTGCCTCACTTCTCCTGCTGCCTCTGGCATCTCTTCTGGAGAAGGGAATTCCTGAAACCTGGAGAAGGTCCTGGATGAGCCCTTTGCAGCCTGTTCATGCTGGAGCTCCAGCTTTTCTCCTGGCATTGCTTTGGCTGGACACAGAGCCTATCACTTCTGGTAGGAGAGCAAAAATAGCTCCAAAAATAGCACCACAACAGTGCTGTTTTTTTCCAGCCCAACCACTCACTTGAAAGCTGATGTGACGGCACCTCTGGGATGATTTTCCATGCCCACAGCCAGCCTGGAAATGCTACTCCAGCCAGACAGCACCAACTGCATGAACTTCCCAGCTTTTCCAATCATTTGGTGTTTTTGTTGGCTTTATCCTGGCTGGCAGAACCCCCCTCCTCCTTCCCTGGCCCTTCCCTGCTGTGACAGCCTGAAATCCCAGGAGATACAAGGGCTCTGTCATGTGCTGTTGTCCTTTTGACTGAACTTAGAGAGAAAAGGCCTTTGTCCAGCCTGTGGCCAGTGAGCAGCACTCTCCCAAAATTATAGCCCGGATTTAGTGACCTGTGTGAGCAGTGAGACTGAAAGGGATTCATTACAGCTTTCCACACTTCTGTATATCAGTATTTGCGATTTATGACAGCTTCCCATGCGTCTGAATTTGGGATTTTTATGGCTCTTGCGCATCAGCATTTGGACCTTGCTGGGAATACTCCCTACAGCCACGCAAGGGAGAGGAAGGATTGTCAGCCACGTTGTGGACGTGAGCTGAAGTTTTGGGGGTATGTTTTTGTGGGAAGATTGTGGTGAGGGAGACTGGAGTGGTTTGGATGCTGGAGTTTATGCATGTACTTGTTTTGTACAGCATTTTTTGGGAAAATTCACACCAGAGCTAAAGGGTTTCAGTGTCTCCCATTCTTTTCTGGCAGAAGAACAGAGTTAACAGAAATATTACTCCCGTATTTGTTGTAGAAATTAACTTCTGTAAGTTCCAGCTACCCAGTCTGGGCACAGCATTGCTGGCTCTGTGAAGTTCTGTCTGGATATTTTCCTAGGAAGAGACTTTAAATCCAAGTCCTGAGAAATTCACCCCAATTTCAAGTGCAGACAGAAGGATTTGTTCATCTTAAGTTCACATTTCCCTGATTCCTTGTTTGCCTTGTGAATATGAACTTTTAACGAGATAAATTCATCATCTGGTGGCCTGTGCAGCACCACCTTGGTGCAACAAGAAGCTCACAGATTATCATGGCTGTGCTGGATTGATCCTAGAGTCCCAGAATCACTGGGGGTGGAAAAGACCTCCCAGACCGTCTCATCCAACCTGTGACTGATCCTCACTTTGTTTGGGCTTTAAATACAACGTAAAAATCTCAAATTCCAACCTGACAATGGCATAATTTCCTCATGTGTGACTGTTCTCTTCCACAGCTGCAGCAGGGTTTGGAGAGGCTCATGGAGAGCAGGTTGTGGTTTTCATGTATTTTCCCAGGATCAAATTATCTCCTGTTCCCTCTGTGTTGTTTTGGGGCAGGTCTTTTTGGGTTTTTTTGGGTTTTTTTTTTTGTTGGTTTGGTTTTTTGTTTGTTGGTTTGGTTTTTTGTGGGGTTTTTTTGTTTGTTTTGGGTGGGGTTTTTTTGTTTTTGGTTGTTTATTGTTGTTGTTGTTGTTTGGGGTTTTTTGTCTCCTTTGTCTTTGTTTCCTCTCAACCAGCTTGAGAAAGAATGTGGGTTAGAAACAAAAGATGTCAAGGATTTAATTTAGCCAGACAAAAAAATACTCTTTTCAAATGTTAAAAGAGGCTGGGAGAGAGGTCTGAGGGCTGGTTTTAAAGGACAAGACTTTGTTCCCAGTGCTGTTCCCAGCAGTGATGGGAGATACTCAGATCCTGACACTCCTGGCCTGCTAACCTGCTTTATTCTTTAATTAATATACACATTTCTGTTATACAATTCACTGGCCAGCTTACAATTACCTGGAGAAGAGCTTAAAAAATGAAAACAAAAATATTTAGGAATTTTTAACAGCAGTAGAGGAGTGCTATTTATTACTTGGGATGTTTGGAATTACTGAGATGGGGGGTGAATAATTGATAATTATTTTAACCCAAGCAAGAATTCCATTAAATATGAACAAGAGGAGGCTGGACACGTGGTAAAGGATTTCTCTTTCCCTTTTGACTGCAACCAATCCCTTTGGATCTGGTCACTGAAGACGCCTGGCAATGAAATGGGTGTGTGAAAGAGGAGGAAACCAGATATTATGTTACTTAAAAGTCATTCATCATGCCACAGAAAGGCAGGAATCTGAACTCCTGCAATAAATAATCGCTGAAGGCGATCTCTGTACACAAAGGAGCTGTGACAGGGAGCCACTGCCAGCTGCTGAAATGTCCCTCTGACAGCAGGCCAGGAGCTGGGGCTGGGCTGCAGCGAAGGCCAGGGAGAACAGGACACAGGGAAATGATTTCCTGGGAGCCATCCCACGAGCTGTCCATAGAAATGAGCTCCCTGATTTTGCTGGAGGAAAGCGGGATTCTGGGTTCAAGTCTCAAGCCTGAGTCGCAAGGAGTGTTTGAAGAGCTCCAGGTGTCCATCACAACACCCTGGCTCCAGCTGCAAAGTTCTCATTTTGCATTTGTCAGCAGAGAACATTTCTATCTCTCTTTTAATTCCATGCTTGGTTTTTCTGTGTTTTCTCCATGGAAAGGGTGGTCAGGGACGGGAAGGGGCTGCCCAGGGAGGTTTGGAGTCCCCATCCCTGGAGGTGTCCAAGGCAGGACTGGATGTGGCACTCAGTGCTCTGGGCTGGGGACAAGGTCAGGAACAGGTTGGACTCAATCTTGGATGTCTTTCCCAACCCAAATGATTCGACAAATCCCACTCTGTGCAAAGCAATTCCACAGCATTCCCTGAGTAATCCTCTTTCCACTGACAGCATGGAAAGATCTCCCTGGGATTTTATTTTAGCTGGTGGCAACTCCCAGTTGTAATTGTGTGAGAGAGAACAGAGCTGTTCCGGTGGACAGGGTAACACCTTCTTGGGATGTCCAACAGTCCAGGTGGACAAGGAGTGTCCATGGCACATCCCAGAGCCCAGGCCAGCTCACTGAAAAGATCCTCCTTGTCCGTGTAACCAGACAAGGACTTTGGGATTTGCTGTCAGCAAAAGAAGGGATTGGGATTGATAAATTTGACGTACCTGGAGAGCCTGAGTGGCAACAAGCACCCTCTGTTTTCCATCTCTTGTAACATCCCAGTGACACCCTCAGCTCTGCTCCAACACATCCCTAAATGAATTAATGAGTTTTCCTCAGTGTTTCTCCCCCAAAGTCAATAACACACATTTAAATGCTTTTCATCTCTGTACTACACCATCTCATATTGTATTAATTTCTCTGTTTTCCTCTCCCTTTCCTGGAAGGTGCCCAGGATCTAAACTGGGTGGCCTCACAGTGTTGGCCTGCATTTCCCAGATGTTCATCCCTGGGATTTTTACCCTCAAGTTTTGTTGCTGCTCAGTCCTGTAAGTTCCCCCTGACCTCTGTTCCAAGTTCAAACACTCACAGCAATGTGTCCCCACGCTTCAGAGGCACCAGAGAATGAATGGGATGAATCCTGAAAGAATGTAATGAATATTTTGCCTGCTGAAGCAGCTGTAGGAACCGCTCAGAGCTGGGAGTGTAGTTTTTCACCAGCTGATGCTGAGTGATGCTGGCGAGGTGCAGGTGGAGCGGCCTCTCCCCAGATCTGGTTACACCACGTCAGGACCCCGGGGAGGAAAAATGCAGAATTCAATATGTGCATGTGAGAGTGGAACCCTCATCCTCCACAAGAGTTTTATCCCAGTTTCTTCAGGGTAAGTCTGTACCTACCCTGGGCCCTGTCCCAGTGAGGTGGAGAGATCCCAAAGGCTGCAGCAACGCAGGGAAGCTGCTGAAATTGCCTCTGCGAGTTGGAATCACATGAAAGATTCATGTGGAGTCTTAGCACCTGCACCTCCTTTGTGGGATATCTGCACTGTTAATTTTTAAGCACGTCTTAGCCTGGGGAAGGGAGATCCTATAACCAAGGGAATATACATTATTAACCTTAAAGCTCCCAGCCCAAGGCAGCTCCTGCAGCCTCGGCCACTCTGGGTTCTGAAGGAGCAGCTGAGCACCCACCAGCTGCTCTGTGGTGGCATCAAACTGGGATGGCTCCAGCTCAATACACCCAAAGGATGCCCTCCCTAATTTGGGTAGTTTGTAATTAACACAGAACGTTCACACAGACTCCTCAAGGATCCCGGGTGCAACCTAATCTGGAGGAAGATACAGTTTCTAGTTCTTATCTTGGAAAAGTGGCCACTAAGTGGATGCAAGTGCCATAGGCCCAAGTGCCTGGTCCCAGTAAATTATTAAAGGTGCTCAATTCGGGTGAGGACGTGGTCCCTGCCCGGCTGCCCAGAGTTCCGAGGGACCTCACCCAGGTTCAAAGCCCCTGGTGAATGGTTTCCCTGGAATAATTGGTAACACCAGCCAGGATGGACACCCAGGTAACTTAAATTATCATGGCTGTAGCGGGAGATGCATTAGCAGAGACATTTATTCCATGGGGAATTTCCTGCAGGGGGCTGGAACTGGAGGGTTTTTAAGGTCCCTTCCAACCCAGTCACTCTGGGATTTTAAGATTTCTATTATCTGTATTAGTATGTATTTGAGTGGTGCATTTCTACAGCTTAAATGATGGGATAATAATCTGAAAAATATATTTTTATAAAGCACACAACTGACGCAATTCAGTCACAAATATCAGGACTCGTTTCCCAGACTTTCTGGTGCAGAAATATATATTGAGTTTATCCTGGACAATGTGGGGTAAGAGTGACTTTTCTCCTCGATTCCTGTGTGCTCCTAAAGACTCTATCTATTTCTTTCTCTGCTGGCCCATGGCATTTTTGGACTTCAGCACAGAAATATCTTGGAAGCTGGGACTGGGATGACATCTCACTTGCATGGTAATGAAGTCTTGACAGAGGAGATGACAAATGGAACTCCAGGATCAATCCAGCTTTTTTTTTTTTTTTTCCCCAACAAGATACTAAATTGGGAAGGTTTATAACAAATGATAATTAAGATGCAGGTTTCTTGGTGTCTGCTGATGACTTTCACTCATCATAGACTTTAGGAAAACTTCCAGGGAAAATTCTGCAGTACTGCACCGCTAACACAGGTTCAGGCTGGTTTCTTAAACAGTCCAGTTTAGTTTTCCTAAATCTCCCGACGTTCTGGAGCTGGGCTCTTTGGACAGAGGTCACAGTCTTGGTGTGGTGCTCTGCAATCTCCATCAAATCCCATCACAAAACCTGGGCATGGCTTTTCCAGGACAGACATCCAGGTAACCTTGAAATCCTCTGTCCAGAGCTGCCTCCTGAGGAGCTGGATGAGGGTGAAATTCCTGCGGTTTCCTTGGTAAACGTTCCACCTGCCACAAAATAACGTGGTTAATCCTTGGTTTATTTATTGAGCGGTGGTGTGGTGAGACCTGCTCAGAGGCAAGAGGCTCCCTGGGCATCTCCTGTGCTCCTCTTCCTGTGGAAATGCGTGGTCAGTGCTGGGGAGGGACACGGAGCCCACACTCACCCCAGGAAGGTCAGTCCTGCAGCAGCACCGGGGGCTCTGAGTGTGCTGGAAAAGCTTCCCAGGGAGCTGCTCCCTGGAGAGACTGGGATGCAGAGCGGCAGGAGGAGGGGAGGCTCTGCAGCTGGGGGGGCTGGAGGGAAGGAAGGAGTGACTCTGAGGCGCTGGGAGAGGAGCTGCAGCCAAGGTGGTCAGCTGGGAGCAGAGCAGGAGCCGGGCACCTCAGGGCAGATGGCAGAGCTGGATGCAGAGGCCAAGGAGAAGGAAGGAAATTATTCCCAGAGAGAAGGTGGCAGAGGCAGAGCCTGACAGGCTGAGGCAGAGAGAGAAATACAGTGACCGAAGGCAAGGGAAGATTTAATTTTTAATTAGCCACAATGAATTCCTTCCACATCTGAAGTCCGGTGAGAGCACGGAGTGAAAGGAGGTAACGGTGGGTTTGCTTTGGTGGGTCCCATCAGAGAGGGAGGCAAAGGGGTCTCTCAGGGAGCTGAAGTCCTGAGGGCTGGACTCGGAGCTGCTGGGGATGTCTGGCTGTGGGACAACCCTGGGAAATCCCTGGAGATTTCCTTACTGCAGCACAGATGGGATTTTTACTCTGCTCTGTGCATGGTCTGGCTGGGCCAGGGGTGGTGGATCCCCCTGCTCAATGGTCCAAAATTCAGCAGGAGAATGGTCCATCCATTGGGATAAGGACTTTGGCACTGAGGCTTGGAGCTGATAGAGGAATGAGGGAATTTCTTTTCACTGATGGTTGCAGGAGGCTCAAAAATAATTCCTCCTCAGGAAGGCTTGGGTTTGGAGGGGCCTTTCCCCCCTTCGATGGGACTCCCTGTCTGCCTATTTACTGTATTAATGACACGAGGCAGAATTCCAGCAAAGAGGATGAGCACATTCATTACTGGGATAATTACTGGGATAATTGTTCCGCTGTGGAGCCGGGACATGGACAGAGCACTGGCTGCAGGATCTGCCTTCTCCTTTCTCCCCATTTCCCTGCTTTTCTCCCACATCCTCTCTTTGCTCCTCATCCAGCAGCAGGGAAATTCTCCATCTGACTGCAAGGATAATTTCCATTCCCTGTAAATAGTCCTCAGTGAGGAATTTTTCCAGGGAAGTCTCATAAAGGTGACACATCCCTTTCCTCCAAAGGGCTCCTGTGTTATTTTTAATATGTAAAACGTTTCCATCTAAATCACTGCAGTTATTTCTACTTCCTCAAATAACATTTAGCTCTAAGTATGAAAAAAACAGATAAATAATTCATAAAGAATTATGAGACTCTTTAAAAGGAGCTTGTTAATTTTAGGTATATTTAAATTTCAAGGAATAGCGACACTTTCTGATTCAAACAGCCACCTAAAGCAAATAAAATGTGGCTATTTTGACCCATTTTAATAGGTTTTCCCTGTTTCAGAGGATGACCTTTCCCTCTGTCAGCCATTTAGGAATCAGCTGAATCCCCTCTGCCTCCACCTGCTCTGCCCTGCCCTCGATCCCACATGGAATGAGCAGTTCGGTGTTTCAGAAGGTGTGTGGGGGATTAATTTTCCCCTCCTGCCTTCTTGGTTTGCCTAAAGCTGCCTTTTTGTAGCAATGGGGTAAGTTCAGAGCTCTTCCTAAGGTTTTATGCTAATGAGCACTTTAAACTGGGAATTTCTGGATAACGGAAAGCTGGGACCTGACTGGGAGCTGTGGCTGTCGTCCTTCTCCAAGGAACAGAGGCCAAAGTAGTGTTGGGGTATTTTGGAGAGAACGGTGGGACCGAGGGAGGAGGGAAGGAGCTGACTTTCACCATGAAAAACAAGGAATTTTTTCTAATCAGTGGAGAAAGGGGCTGGCAACACCAGAGCCTGGGAACCCGTGACTGCCTGATGAACCTTGATCCTTACTTAAACCCAAAGCCAGAGGAGCTGCCCTTAGGTGACCCTGATGGGTGGGTCCTGCTACACTTGGAACGCTGGAGATGCCCCCCACCTTCTGTTCCTGCTATGGAGTAGAACCAACCTGGATGCCCTCAGAGGGGGCCACTGTGGCTCTTCCTTTCCCTCCTCTGTCCCTGCGGCTGTGACAAGCCAAGAGCAGAGAGTTCCCTTTCCCTTCCCTTGGCTTCAGAGCTGCAGGCAGTGATGGATGGTCACAGAGCCAACAACCAGGCCCGTCCCACTCTCAAAAATAGTTCTGGTGCACTGCAAGGTACCTTGAGGGGTGAGAAAGGGATGTTTTTGAAGAGAAGATAAATTTTTTCCTTTACAGACATTCCTGTACTGAAATTCTGCTAGTTGAAGCTGCAGGTCTGATCTGGTGCCCCTCTCCCAGGTGGGGACCAGGGGCTCTCGTGTGGCTTCGGGTGGCAGTTCCCAGAATGAAACACTGATGTGGCCGCTGATAATATCTCCATGCCCGACTCCTGAATTTAAAAGCTTGTTACTGAAGTGCTTTGTGTGTGAGGGGTCCAGGAAACCTGAACCAGGGAAAGGCAGATGAAGATGTTTTCTGCAGGAGTTTGGAGGAGGTTTTTGCTCCTTATTCCCACTGTGGCTGTGTCTCCAGGCTCGGCTGAAATCCTGCCCTGCCAGTAAATCCTCAGCCAGACCGTGAGCCCAACCAGCCTCTTTGCTGCCCCTCCGGATCCTCCCACCCAAAACTGCAGCCCTGGCACTGCTGTCCCCTCAACCCTGACAGAGCAGAGCCGGAGCAAGTCCTGTCCTAAATCACAGAGAGCTTTGGGTGACCTTGGCTGCAGTTCCTGAATCAGACCTCGCGTTGCAGCCTCTGCAAGTCTCTGGTGTGTAGATGTTATGGAAGCAGCCCCTGACTTTTGGGGGGCTCTTATGGAGTGATAAAAATGGCTTTTGCTGTGGGAACTGGAGTTGTAATCTTGGTTTGGACTGGGATTTGTTGTCCCAGATGTCATTTGTCTCATCTGCTCTCAGTTCTGATGCTGACTCACACAGGCAGCTGCTCTCTGCTGCCCAGTGCTCAAAGGGTTTGGTCTTTGGGGGGTGTTGGAAAGCTCCTATGGGAAATGTGATCCCAATCCCTGCTTTATCAGTGGCCTTCTTGCTGGGTCCATAAATGTGATTTTGGGGCCGTTTTCCTCTGGTTCTCTGTTCTGTCTTGAAGGCTTGCGAACACCCTGGAGGTGTGTTCAACTTGGAATACATGAATTCATTGTGGTTAAATGCTCCTCTCCCTGTACCTTAGGGACCATCCAGATACTCCAGGACCATCTTTCTCTTTCCTAGAAATTGAAAAAAATCTGCCTTGCCATATTCCCAGGATTTTAAACTCCGAATTTCAGTTTTTCAGCTGGAAATCCTGTGTTGTCGGCTGGGGAATGCTCTGGAGCATACAGAGGTTAGCTATGGAGTTTATCAGTAATTGATGTTTTCTAATAAACCATCCTGTTCTGCAATTAATAAGGATTCAGGATTCATTAAGGAGCTGTCTCTGGTCCAGCAGTGGCAGTAAATCCAAGCATGAAGAAAACTGTGTAATTTAGATCAAAAAGCCAACAACTGAGAGAGTGAGCACTTCAGTGTCTGTGCCTTGGCCTGACAGGATTTGTGCTAGGTTTTACCTGGCCCTAAATTTCACAAGGGAGGTGGAATTGCTGCTGCTTTCCTTGCTCATCCAACATGTCTGGGGTGCAGGGATGAGCACGGAGTTTTGGGCAGCATCTCCGTGCATGTGAAACAAGCTGAGACAGCAAAAGGGCCCTTCCTATGAATAAAAAAGCTATAAAGAAATGTTTTATGCTCTAAGTCAGGTGCCTGAGCGCTCGGGTGCCTGCTGTAACCTGGGAGCGCTGGTGCGAACCGGGAGCTCTGGGGCAGGGAAGCGTTCGCCTAACCTGGGCCAGGCTTGCTGGCACCGACCCAAAATCCGAGCTGCTGGCGTTAACCTGACAGGCCATTGTTTTATTCAAGCTGACGTGGTGAATGGGGCTCTTTTTGGCCAACATTCCTTACCTGTCTCGTTGTGTTAAAGCGGGGAGCGCTGGGGGCAGGTGGGCCCAGGCCCCGGCCCCGCTCGCAGGCCTCGGAGCGCCCGGCACGGCCGACGGGGACCCCGTGGTACAAGAAAGAGTTGCTAAGAACAAATCTCTATTGTTCCCCGTCATCTTTAAATGAGTGTCAAAGTAGGCAGGGGGGCTTTGACCGTTAACCGCACAATTTAGCCGGCCCCTTGTGTCCGGCAGCCCCCTCCGCCTTGGAGCTCCTGGGATGAGAAAAGGCGGCCTCAGCCCCTTCTAAATGGGCCAACTCTTCTCCTTTGTGCGCAGACTGCCCAGTGTGAAATCCGCAGTGACGTTAAATGTTTTCTAATGAATAATTACTGAAAGGAAATGGAGGAATATATGTGTCATGGATTGTAGCGCGTTAAAATGTTTTCTTTTGGGCACAAAAATGTTGTCCTTCAGCAGCGCCGCGATTGTTTCAGGGAGCCTTTTGTGGGGGTTTGGATTCTCAATGGATTATCTGTGAGCGCTCGCTTTTCCAATAGGAATCAAAAGGGTCCTTTGGCAAACTAATGTTTTTCAAAATGGCAGCCATGAAGCCCATTTAGTATTTAAAGTTTGGGGTTTAAAGAAATGTTTGAACTCTGGAGATTTTCTCACTTTTTTTCTTTCTTTTGATTTATGAAAGTGAAGTGGTTCACCTCGACCTCTCCTCTATTGAGAAAGACAGACAGTCACCCTTTAACAAGTCTATAGCAGACCATGCCCTGGAGACAGACAAGAGGCCTTAAGAACTCTTGGCGTTTCCCTGGGCTGTTGATTAACCTTAAAACCCTCTTATTCTGTATTCTTTTGAAAAGAAATTAGGTTACAATGTGTAAATTTTTCCACAGTATAATTGTATTTATGAATTCTCCTGCCTCGAGGAGCGTGTACAGTAGTGCCAGACAGTCCAAGTGCCTCCCTGCACACACAAAATATCCCTTTTCCATGCCTGCTGCATTGCCAAGCACGGTCCGTGTCCAGCTCTGATAGAAATCTGAAGGAGGTTTCCAGAGAGCTGTGAAAATGTCAGCAAAATATCTAAAAATCATCTTCTTGTGTTGGCTTTGCTGTGATGGGACGAGCGTAACTTGGTCCTGTGGTAGAATCTGCTCCTTTAATCTCTTTCTTAGGGGGTAATCGTTTATCTGAAAACTAAGCCAAGCAGATGAATTCTCAGGAGCCACACTAAGGTTTCCTCAGGAGGGGGAAAGTGTTCCCATTGCCCTTGGCTGGCTGTTCTTCCTGGGTGGGGACGTGTCACCCCAAGTCCTGCTGCCAAGATCTGACACTCTGAATTTCCTTTGGGGACAATTGGATGAGTCCTGACTGCTCCTGGAGCAGACATGGGGCATCCCTACGGAGAGCTGGAGTCCTGACCTCGAGGTCACTGCCGTAGGAAGATCCAGGATTGCCGGGACGTGGCCGTGCTCCCCCGCTGACCCTGCCAAGTGCCTCTGGCAGAACATCTTCCTTTTCCATTCTTCGTGGTCACGGCCCCTTGGGCCAATTCCTCCAGAGAGCCGAGGGTGGAGCAGAGCCCGAGGGGTTCCTTGTTGTGATCCCGGCAGCCCAGGACTCTTAATGAGCGAATTCCTGGAGCACACGAGGGGAGCAGGATGGGTCAGAGAGCTGCCGCCGCTCGCAGTAAATGAGTATTTCCAAAACAGAGCCCCCACGTTCCTGAGGGAATGTGTGTTAACAGTGCTGCTCTGAGCTCAGCTGTGCTGGGCAAGCCTGACACTCTCTATTAAATCTTGTGTCTGTTTTAAATCTTGTGCCTTTTTTAAATCTCATGTCTATTTGTTTATCTCATGTCTTTTTTGAACCAGCTGACTCCAAGGATGTTCACTTACTGCACCTTCCCGTGGCACCACTTTTATATGCTTTTATCTCAGGGCTGTAACTACAGAGAATGGGCAAAAATAAGAAGTTTGGAGTCACAGAAGTTTCCAGGATGCTGAAGCTGTGTCAGGGGGGTTTAGGTTGGATCTCAGGGAAAGGTTCTTCCTCCAGAGGCTGCTAGGCACTGAACAGGTTCCCCAGGGAATGGGCACAGCCCCGAGGCTGCCAGAGCTCCTGGAGAGTTTGGACAATGCTCTCAGGGGCATTGTTGGGGTGTCTGTGCAGGGCCAAGAGTTGGATGATGATCCCTGTGGTCCCTTCCAGCTCAGGATATTCCATGATTCTGGGGTGCCAGGTGGAGACAGAGCTGAACAAACAGGCCAAACTGGGCTTTAGGATTTCGGTATCCAGCCTTGGATAAGGCTTGAAGTGTTGAAGGGTTTGGGAAGAAGTTTTTTGCAGAGATCAGAACAGAAATGTGCTCTGGGTGGGAAAAATTAACTTCCTATTATCAAAATCTGCTTCTGTTACTAAACCCTGATTCTGTTGGGAAACAGAGGGGTCGAAATAACCTGGCTGATAAACAGGTGCTTTTCCCGCTTCTCTGTGAAAATGTGCCTTATTGAGGGCTTTTTTTATTTTAAGTTTTGGATGGTTTCACTCATCACCAGTATTTATTAGCTGAGGATAAGTCAGAGGTGCCTTTACCTGGCTCATGCTCTGAGGCTTGAGGGAAGAGATCCAATTCCTAAATGCTGCTATGAGACCGAGGTATCCTGTGGCACAAGAGGGCTCTTCCGTTTCTGCAGAACCTGATCCTGCCACAAGTCCCTTTAGGAGTTCGTCATCCAGCGAGGTGGGACGTGGGTGGGAAGCTCCTTAAATACAGAGCTCATAATTCATGGAAGCATCAGCTGGAGAACAGAGAGGTCTCTTGCTGCTGCTTGTGGATCGCCGGTTTCCTAAATGGATGGGTTTTATCCTGATGGAAATTGTTTGGGGAAATCCCTGTTGTTGTCTTTGACAGCTGGGCAGAGGCAGGAAGAGCTGGCACCAAGTGGGAGTTGGTGTCCAGCAGGAAAAAAAATCATTTTTTGAGGGGAGAAAACTGCCTGTTGTAAATGTAAAAAAAAAAAAAAAGAGGGGGAAAAAAAAGATAATCCATGGGAACGGCGACTTAAACTGGGTTTTGCAGTGACCTCTAGTGGGAGCCAAGCCGGGAGCTATGGGAAGGCGCTGAGGAGCCTGGCCACGAGCGATGGGATGTATTTTGTGCCCAGATTTGCCCAAATTGCCCATGGGGAAGGTCAGAGCCCATCGGTTCATCCCCAGAGGCAGAACCTCCCGGAGCTGCTGTCGGCAGCTCCCGGGGCCCGGGTGCTGACAGGTCTTGGATAATTCATTGAAGCGGGAGGATGGCGCATCCCTGCCCAAGGAGGGAGCTGCAAACTGCCCGACACACGATCCAGGGCGTCCGTGGGCTTCAATTCCAGCCCCAGGAACTCTGTGGAAGCAGCACGGGCTGGACAAGGTGAGGGGAGGGTGCAGGTAAAGCAGGACTCAGGTGTGACGTAAAAACACCTCGGGATTTGCAGGGTGCTGGAAGGGAAATCTGGCAGCTCCTGAGTGGTTTGAGGGTTTGGAGGATCCTTGAAGAGATTTTCTGCCTTTGTGGGTGGAATTGGGGGCCCCAATAAACCTGGGTATGCTGGGTTGAACCTTTTGGTGCACTTTCCTGTGTGGGTGGCAGCTGTGAGGCTTTCAGAGGTCCACGGGGTGAGCTCACCTGAGGTGATGCCCACCTGAGGTTCTCACCTGCGTGACTTGGGTTTTCCCAGTGCTTCCAAAATAGCTGTGGCCTCAGAAGTGATCCTCCTCCCCCCTGTACCTTCATCTCTTCTGTTCTTTGACATTAAACCAAAGAAACATCAATGGAGCATCAATTGAAAAATGAAGTTTTGATCCTCTGGTGAAGATAAGTAATAATATTGCAAAGTTTCCTTCTTTCTGTTTTATGAAGTTGTTTTCTTGCTTCAAACTGGTACAAACTTTGTCAAAGAAAGTGGTCTGTTCTCTCTGACTCTTTCCCAGGAGCTGCAGAGCTCAGGAATTTGTGCTGTGATCCCACAGAGTTCCTTGGAGTTTCCCTGTTGACAGACAAATCCCTGTGGGAAAAGCAAAACCCTTCATTGTGATGAGGGAGAGGTTTTCTGATAAAGCTCATGTCTTTAGGCAAGAAAGAAATCTCCTGGCTCCTGAGTGATGAGGGAAGGGAAATAATCCTTTAAAAGAGCAGTGTCTTGCTGGGATCACGTGCATTGATGAGTCCTGGGGCATGTCTTACTCAGGAAAGCACAAAACTTGCAGCAAAATTCCAGAAATGGGTGGGGACAGGGCACAAAAGGGTGCTGGGATCTTAAAATTATCAGCAGCAACAAAATACTGAGAAAATCTGGGCACAATACAGCCTAGGAGAAAGCGTTCAGGAGTTTTGTCTGGTCAGGAGCAGTGTCATTTACCCATTAACATACACGTGAGGGAAGTGGGTTAAGGAAACCTGAGCGGGCAGATGCTGAGGGAGAATCAGGCTGATTCTTTCCTGCTTCCCAGCTGGGAGAGAAAGGAAAAGTGGCTTGTCCTGAGAGCTCTGTCAGAAGCAAAATATTATCATTATTGTTATTACTACTACTACTGTTATTATTATTATTATTATTGTTATTATTATTATCTTTTCTCTCTCCACCTTCCATGTTCCTCCCTGCATTGGCAGTTTCGTCTGTCCAGGGGTTGTTTTGAGAAGCAAAAATCATCCTTTAGTTTGTCTTCCAAACCAAGGGAGCTTGAGCTAAGGACAGGCACAACAAATGCATGAGAGTGGTCATGTGCAGGGGAGGGGAAAAAAGGATATGAATATTAAAAAGAAAAAGTAGGGAACTTTCTGACAGAAAAGTGATCACTATCAGGTCATGCCCTGGCTAAGGAAAAATGAGGAATTCTGTATCCTGCCAGCCTGGGGCTGGGGACAGTCAGCAAAGCAAAAAATGGCATTCCTTGTGTGTGAAGGGAGTGCAGGTCTGATTTATTCATTTTTTTATTTAAATAAAATAAATTTAGGGGATCTTTCTCTCTGGAATGTTGTGGTCTTGTTGCTGCTGAGCACAAATCTCAAAACTCAGCTGACTCTCAAAGAGATAAACACAAAGAACAGGCTGGAGTAAAATGAGAATAACCTTAAAATTCCTCTTTAAGAGCTGATTTTTCTGAGTTTGCCTCAGTCAGAAAGGATATTGTGTGGTTGGGTCCTTTGCTCTTTATTTTATCCAACTCTGCTCCCAAATCCACCGAGCCCCAGTGTCCACCAGTGCCTGCATGCTCATCCCAAAAACCTCCCTCCAGGGTCAGGGTTTGCCAGAGCTCAGCAGGAACATTCTATTTTGTGCCTATTTCCAATTTGCAAAGCTTCTGCTTTCGAAAAATCCAAATTAAATTAAAAAGAGGAGCAGAACCTGACGTGGCCCTGCACAAACAGAGCATCGCCATCCTTTAATAGCTTGTTGAAAACCTCACACGCAACCACAACGTCCCCTTGAGCAGCGGAGCAGCAAAATGGGACAAGCCAATGTCTCCAAGGGCAGGAGGAGAACAGCAAAGGTGCTGGGCTGGTGAGCACAGCCCAGAGCCTCCAGAGCTGCTCCGGCTGCTCAGCCACATTCCTCCCCAATTGTCCACACCTGGAACCCTCCAAGGGAGCTCGCTCCAAGGCAATTTACTCCAAGGTAAGATACTCCAACTGTACTGAATTAATTTCATGTCCATTTATGCCTTAAGATAGGAATTTGTCTCTGAACTGGGTAACCCTGGTGTCTGTGAAAACAAACCAAAAGGAAACCCTGAAAACCCAACTTTAGCACAGTATTGCCATAAAATGTGTGTGATGTAGACAAATCCGTATGAAATATGTAGACAAAAATGTTTTTGTTGGTTCTTTTTTGTTTGTTTTTAATTTGCTAGCATGAAATTAGCAGCTTGGTTTGAGTAAGTAAAAAAAAAGCACAGTTTATTCTTATAGCCTGGGAATGGAGCTTGACTCTCAGCAGTGAGAATTTCCCAGACAAAGTCAATTTCTACCATAAAGAATCAGAAGTAGAGAGTGCAAGAGGATTGGGTTTTGTCAGGGACAGCCTTTTTTTTATCTCTCAGCCTTTGGAGAAGGATGGGAGGCGCTGGGCAGGGTTTAACCATCCCCAAGTCGCTCTCTGACCGGTTTTATCAGCAGTGGCCTTGTCTCTCACTGGCGTGTGGGGACATCTGCTGCCAGCACTGAAAGCTGACTTAGAGCTGCTGCTGGGGAGCGCTGGGAATGACATTCTTGTGCAGAGTGGTGCTGCGGGATTCATCTTTCTTGCCTACAAGTCAAGCCCCTTGCAGCCTTTTCCAGAGATTCTCCATTTTCATGCCTAGGTCTATATAAAAGGGAAAAAGGAAGGATTTTTCTGGTGCCTTCCACTGTTTATTCCAACTTTGTGCCTGGAAAATTCTGTCTAGACTGACTTATTGAGTGTTCAGATCCCGACTGCATCCCCAGAGCTGGGCTTGTCTCAGTTTTTATGGAAACCAGGATCTTCCTCCTGCTCACAGCAGCAAGTCTGGGACGTCTGGACTGTGAAGAGCTTGGGTGGAATTGCCATCCTTGGACAAGCTGGAATAATGATCTCCTGGCATGACCTGTGCGAGGCTGATTGTTGTCCCCGGGGAAAGGGCCCTCTCTGCCCCCTCCTAACTCTGCACCCCACAACCTTTGTGTTGTAGAAGGAAGAAGTGGACGAGAACGGCGACGCCAACATGGAGGGGGCTCTGATAGCCCGGGACAAGGTCGGGGTGCAGGATTTTGTCCTTCTGGATTCCCACACCAGCGAGGCTGCTTTCCTCAACAACCTGCGGAAGCGCTACCAGGAGAACCTCATCTATGTAAGTGCTGCTGCTGTGGCCTCGTGGCTGCCGAAATGTCCGCGAGGTGGCCTCGTGGCTGCCGAAATGTCCCCGAGGTGGCCTTGCTGGTCAGGTCCAGGAGGAAGAGCTGAGTATCCTCTGTGCATCTAACAAGGTGTTGGTAGTTCCCAGCAGAACGATCCCCCAGGAGTAATTTATCTGCTTTAACTCATGAAAATAAATCTCAGCTTGTCCTGAGTTGCCTTGCAAAGCCTTAAAGGATGTACAGTAAATGGGAAGGGAATGGGAAAGGCAGCACTGCGATTGAAGGAAGGCAAGACAAGGTTTGTCTGGGAAGGGCTGAGGATTTTATTTTGTGTTGTGTTAACTTTAGTAGGAAAAGGGTCCTGGAAGCACCAAGAGATTCCAAATCCTTGCATTTAAATTGCCAGGCTCTGAACTTTCTCTCTTTCAGCTTTACTTGTAACCAAGGGGATTTTGGAAGAAGTTTGGTATTGGTTTGGGAAGAATGTTGATTGGTTGGTTTGTTCTCTCATAACAAGCTCTGTCCCAGTTTTGTCATTAGTTTATGGATAATGTCCTGAGGTACCTGGCTCCTCCTTTGGGATTTTGTTGTGGAGCAGGTGCCCCTTGGCTCCTCCTTTGGGATTTTGGGGCAGAGCAGGCATCCCTTGCCTCCTCCTTTGGGATTTTGGGGTGGAGCAGGTGTCCCTTGGCTCCTCCTTTGGGATTTTGGGGTGGAGCAGGCATCCCTTGGCTCCTCTGGGATTTTGGGGTGGAGCAGGCATCCCTTGGCTCCTCCTTTGGTATTTTGGGGCGGAGCAGGTGTCCCACCCGGCTCTCTCTCCCCGCAGACCTACATTGGTTCTCTCCTCGTGTCTGTGAACCCCTACCAGGAGCTGGACATTTACACAGTGACTCAGATGAAGCTTTACCGGGGCGTGAACTTCTTTGAGCTGCCCCCACACCTGTGAGTGTTCCCATGGGATCTCTGGGGGTATTCCTAATTTGGGATTTCCCTGTAAAATGCTGTACTGGCACCTCAGGGGATGTCCACAGTCACTAGGCCTGGTTTTTACTGTCAGGCCTTGAGTCAGGCTCAGCTTTCGAGCCCAGCTTTCACAGTGGGTGTCCCTGGCCATGGCAGGGGGTTGGAATGAGATGATCTCCCAACCCATTCCAGGATTCCATGACTCTGTCCAATACTTGCAACGTTAAACCAGGAGTAAAAACTCCTGGAAACCTTTGCTATTCCTCCTCCGGTGCCATTCCTAATGGCTGCTTTCCCTCTGAATGCCTCCTGTGCCCGTCCCAGCTATGCCATAGCTGACAACGCCTACAGGGTGATGTGCAACGAGTACAACAACCACTTCATCCTCATCTCTGGGGAGAGCGGGGCTGGGAAGACAGAGGCATCCAAGAAGATCCTGCAGTACTACGCAGTCACCTGTCCCACCACGGAGCAGCTCCAGACTGTCCGGGACCGGCTCTTGCTCTCCAACCCCGTCCTCGAGGTAAGAAAGTAAAGGAAGGCCCAAAATGCAACCGGGGTTGGAGCTGGTGGCTTCACTGCTTGAGGATTCCCTGCAAATCTGCAGCCCTGAGCAAGAACGGCCAATATTGGCACAGCCTCTGAAAGAATATTTGGGATTCAGTGTCATTTAATGTTCGAAAATTTCGATTTGGAGGTTCAGTATGAGGATGGCTGAAAGAAAATACAAGAAAACTGCAGCATGCAGCTCCATGCATACATGCTTTCTTGGGGCCTAATCTATAGATTAGATTGGAAAAAGCAGTAATTGGTTTAGCTGAATTCCACTTTAAAGCTATGAAAATGCATTTGTTTGTGTTTCTTTAATCCAAAGAATTCACTGGGACTTGACTGAAGCAGCAAATCTTGGTTACTGGAACTGGGTGTGAGGCTCCCGGGGAGGTGAGAAGTGACTTTCCCTCTCTGTTTATCTCCAGGCTTTTGGGAATGCAAAAACCCTGCGCAATGACAACTCCAGCAGATTTGGGAAGTACATGGATATCCAGTTTGATTTTAAGGTGAGAACAAACTCAGTGGAGCGCTGGGAAAAGGAGCTGGAGCTGAGAAACCTCCTGGATGCTGAGCAGGCAGCCCAGGATTTATGAAATCTTACCCTGCACATTTCTGACCCTGTTTTTACAGACCTTGCATTTTGCAGGTGAGGTCACTGGTTATCCATCCTGGAAACTTCCAGCGTTGCTGGCAATGCTGGCAGTGCTCCACGGAAAGCTGATAGAGAGTTTTAAAGCTCAAGTTACTTTTATAGGACAGCAAATCCTTGTACTGTTGCTGGGAATTCTCAGACAAAAGGTGGAAGATAAATGACAGCAGAATTTGGCTTTTCCTGAGCCTGTTCCTCATTCCTGGGAGAAAGGAAACTGCACTCACAGGGATTATTGGTATTTTTGGTGTTGATCTGCCTGCTTTGCTCTGCCAGGGAGCTCCAGTGGGAGGGCACATCCTCAGCTACCTGATTGAGAAATCCCGAGTTGTCCACCAAAACCACGGAGAGAGGAATTTCCACATTTTCTACCAGCTGCTGGAGGGAGGAGACAAGGATCTGCTCTGCTGGCTCGGGCTGGAGCGCAACCCCCAGAAGTACACGTACCTCATCCAGGTCAGTGGGAGCCTGAACTGCTCCGTGGCTCCATCAGGAATTGTAGGGATGGAAAATGCACCTTGGGCAGGAGATATTCTTACCCTAAAAATAAAGGATGGCTGGAAGATCAAGCTTTGCACAGCTTCAGCCGATTTATGGTGATGCTCTCCACACTCAGAGGTTTGATTTATTTGGGGTTTTCAGAATAAATGGAAAGATTTGATCGAAGGAGCTGTGCTCAGGATTAATAACACTCACTCAAGGAACTGGAAATGAAAGCAGTGTGCCCAGAAGTATCTGTGTTTGCTGAGAATAAAAGTTCTTTACCAATTAATTGTATTAATTCATCTTTCCTTTACTGCCTAGGGTCGATGTGCCAAAGTGTTTTCTATCAATGACAAGAATGACTGGAAAATAGTCCGGAAAGCTTTTTCCATCATTGACTTCAGTGAAAAAGATATCGAGGTACTGCTTGTTAAAAGGGACTGAGCAAAGGGATCTCAGAGGGGAGGGCACTGCTCTTTTCCTGAAGTGATGGAAGCAGCTGTGCCTGGGAGAGGGGTGAAGGGTGGAATAGGACACACTTTGGGTGGTCAGGACCCAAAGGGGCTGACAAGAAATTCGGACAAGGGTCTGGAGCAGCAGGACAAAGGGGAATGGCTTCCCACTGCCAGAGAGCAGGATTGGATTAGATATTGGCAAGAAATTGGGTCCCTGGCAGAGGTTGCCCAGAGAAGTGGTGGTTGGCCCATCCCTGGAAGTGTCCAAGGATGGATGAGGCTTGGAGCAACCTGGGATGGTGGAAGGTGTCCCTGCCCTAGCAGAGGTGGAACTAAATGATCTCTTAAGTTCCTTTCCACTCCAAACCACTCTGGGATCCCATGGTTTTGTGGGATTGAGGGAGTGGGTGGTGAGGAGCATGATGCCAGCGGTGGTACTGGATGCTCTGGTTCACCTCCTTCAGCCCAGCCAAAATTCTGTTGATTAACGATAGGAAAGATCAGCACCACCCCACAGGGCTGTGGGAACCCGTGTTCTAATGGAATACCTCCCATTATCAGCATCTCTTTGGAATCGTTGCCAGTGTCCTGCACCTTGGGAACATTCAGTTTGAAGAGGACAGCAATGGCCACGCCATCATCCGCGACGGGTCCCAGATCAAGTGGATTTCCAAGGTGCCTCTGCCCAGATCGGGTCAGAATTCCCAGTGCTAGGAGGAAAACCTTAACCTTGCTGTGATTTTCTTATTGATACCAAATATTTATTCCCGAAAGCACAAGGATAACTCAAAAAATACCCAGCTCGTGTTGTAAACCATCTTGAGTTTTCTCCCTGAAATTTCTGTATTTCCAGTGGCTCCGAGATGAGGGTGACTGGGGAGGGGCTGGGGGTTGTGCCCCACTGATCCAACAGTGCTGCTTATTTAAACAGAGACCTGTGGCTGTGTTCTGAGTGCAGATGTTTCTCTCCCTGCAGCTCCTGGGTGCTCACCTGTCCATCCTGCAGGAAGCTCTCACCCACAGGAAGATTGAAGCCAGATCCGAGGAGGTACCAGGGAGTTCTGTGTGGTCCCAGGTTAATCTGGGAGACCCCCAGCTGGGGGGTGGATGAGTAGCCGGTTTCAGTGTGAACCAGATCCCTCTGACTGTCTCTGTCCTCCTCCACATCCCCTTCTTCCAGCCTGAGATGTTAAACTAAAATATATTGGAGTTTTATTGCTGAGCAAGGCAGGAGCTGTTAAAAAGTTGGAACAGGGACTTGTATTTGAGCCAAACAATTTCCCCTTGCCCTGTCCACAGTGCTTCCTGGGAGACTGGGCTGCACAAACAGCGAAAAAACCCTGGTAAAAACCACTCTTTGAACGTTTTATATTTTTATTTTAATAATCTAGAAGTAAAAGGAGGTCAGAATATTTTTCCCACTTCGTCTAAATTAATACTCACCAGAATGTAGTGCCTCAAACCGGCTGGCAGGTGGGGATACAGCAGACTGAAGGAACACTGCTGGAAAATAAAGCTGTAAGGAGAACCAGGGAATTCCAGAGTGGTTTGGGTTGGAAAGGACCTTTAAGATGATCCCATTCTAACCCCCTGCAGGAATAGCTGCAGTCCAGGGGTGGCTGTGCTGTGCTGTAGGACAACGTGGCTGCTTCTCCAAGCCACAGATGTGATCTGGCTGTGCAGAAGTTTGTTCTGATCCCCCGTGGTGTTTATCCTCTCTGGGATACCTTTGCTTCCAGGTGCTCAGCCCGCTGAACGTGGATCTGGCATTCTACGCCCGGGACGCCGTAGCAAAGGCAATTTATGGAAGGACTTTCACTTGGCTTGTCAACAAAATCAATGGCTCCCTTGCCAACAAGGTTGGTTTCTTGTCTGGGGCCCTGAATGCTCCTAAAATGCTGAGCAGTTTCTCCAGAGAGCCCCCACATCACCAAATATCTGGGATGCTGGATAATTGCTGCTGGGATATCCCCCATCTCTGAGCTGGAAAACGCTTTAGTTACTCTCTTTTAAAGAGTTTTAGCAGTTCATTACCTGCTTTAAAGGGGCTTCTCCACTGACATCTCTCTCAAAGAGTAAGTTTGAAATTCAGGTGAAAGCAGCCACCTGCAGGGAAGGAGCAATGGCAGAGCAGGGGTGTTTTTGACAGGATTCAACTCAGAAAACGGTTATTGGCCTGCTGGATATTTATGGCTTTGAAGTGCTGGACACAAACAGGTACGGGCTCTTCCTGGGATTTGGGGTGACCTGGGGGAACAGGACATTCCTGCATGAATTTTTGAGTGTGCCCTCAGCCCAGCAAGGTAAGGTACAGGGCACTAAAGCCTGGGGGCAGGGATTTGCTGGACCCCAGGAAAAGCTTTACCTTGGCCTTCAAGTCTGGTGCAACAGTGTGGGAGCAAGGGATGGGTTGGTTTTTGTGGGAATGGGGAGTTTGGTCCATGTAAAAATGGGGAATTTTCTGCCTGTGGAAATGGGGGTTTGGTCTTTATGGGAATGGGAGATTTAGTCCGTGGAGGAAGAAGCAAAACTGCCCCTGGAACACATCAAACCTGCTGCTCATTTAACCTCCCTGAAGCTTTGAGCAGTTCTGCATTAATTACTGCAATGAGAAGCTGCAGCAGCTGCTGATTGAGATGACCCTGAAAGCAGAGCAGGAGGAATATGAGCTGGAAGGCATTGAGGTAAATCATATTTCCCCCTCCCTTTTCCCTTTGAGCTGCCATTACACTGAATGCTTTTGATCACCAATGTGAAAGTCATCCTGCTTTTTTAATTTGTTATTGTTCCCATGGGAAGCGTAGGATTTTCAGGAGTCTCTTCCTGTAACCCTTTTGAAGTGCAATTTAGCCCAGACTTAATTGACATCATTTAAGGAAGAAGTGGGACCTTCCCCAGAACTCGCATGCTCAGCAGTGACAATATCCCAGGAGAATGAGGGATTCCAGCAGTGTAAAACATGGGAAGATGGAGAGGATTTATGTTGAGAACAGGAGGATGGTGTGGGCTGCTGGAAGCAGGAGAACTCTGGGGTGGGATCATGGATCACTGTGCAGTGATCACCTTTTCCCCCAGTTGATCCTAATTCACGGCACTCATTTCAGTGGGATCTGAGGCTGTGTCTTATTTAAGTTCCAAAGAACTTAAAAAATTGCAAAGAAAAGGTCTTCATCTAAAACCATCCTTCCTTTTTCCCTTTTCCAGTGGGAACCAATTCCATATTTTAACAACAAAATCATCTGTGACTTGGTTGAGCAGAAGCACAAAGGAATAATCTCCATCCTAGTAAGAACAGAGTTTGTACTAAATTAAAATGCAGGCCTGTGCCTTGCTGTAATGGTTCTTAATCACATTTTCCTCTCTAATTATGGGATGAGTCTGTGTCATCCAGAACATAAACAAAGATTCCTGTAGCAAACACTCAGAGGATGAGGCAGAGGATCTGGTTTTGGGAGGGGGTTAAAGGTGGGGGATGTTCTGCTTCCCCTGCAGTGGAGCTTTGGGTTTGTGGGACGAAGTTGTCCTAAATGTTGCTGAGGAGGGAATATGAGCACAGAGCAGCTCTGATCCAGTGCCTGCTGTTCCAGGACGAGGAATGTTTACGGCCTGGGGAAGCGACTGATTTGAGCTTCTTGGAAAAGCTGGAAGAGAAAGTAGGAGATCATGCCCACTTCGTGACGTATGCATTTACCCTCTGTATCCTATCCCAGACCCTTCCCATCCCATCCCCATGGCAGGGCCGGGGAGGGAACAATCTCTGCCTTGTCCCAGAGGGAATCAAACAGCCCATCCCGTGTCTGATGTTGGAAAACTCCCCTGGTGGATCCGGGGTACTGGGAGGTGTGAGCAGGGCTCTGTCTCTTCACTGCTCCGATGCTGAGCTTTGAGTCTGTCTTTCCACACCAAAATTAGGGATTCCTGGGATTTGGCCCAGGATTTTAGCCCAGGAAGGTTAAATGGCTTTGGCCATAGATGACTTTGGTCCCCATGGACTCCAGGGAAAGCTGAACATGTTGTGACAAGGAGCCAAATAGCTGAGGCTGAGGGGGGATACGTAAATATTTACACCCACCTTGTTCTGTGTGAGCTTGGAGTACAAAGAGGAGAGAAAATGCTCGTGCTCCTCTCCCCCAGATGAGTGACATTTTGGTTCATACTCCATTTGGAGGGGTTTTGGATCCCATTTTGGTGGCAGCTGAGAGCGTTGGCGCAGGCACTTCCCTGCAGGAGTTGCTGAAGGGCTGTGACAAGTCATCAATTGAGAGTCACAGTGCTGAGCTGTCACTGTTCCTGCAGCTCTGAACTCCGCCACAGCCAAGTGGAAAATTTGTAGCCAACTTCCTTGTCACCACAATGTGCCTTAATGCTGTTCTGCCTGATTAAAAGCTTTAAATAGAACTGCTGGAGCTACTTCCACGGGATCTGCTCTTGGAAGGAGCTTTGATACACGAACGTGCTGTTGTGACACTCAGCTCTGCTGTTTGTGACTGCTTACAAAGCTGAAACTTCAACTGTGAAGTTGCTCTTTTTTTCTTGTTTGGCTCTTTTTTCCCCCCTCAGGAATCCTTGCTTTCTAAAATATTTCTGCTATTCTCGAACCTTTGGATTCCTCTTTTGTGTTTGGATTTGTGCTCTAGGGCAAAATTTCTGAAATCCTTTCCCCTCTGCCCCGGGTTCACTTTGGGGTTGAGGGAGCTGGAGGTTTTTTTCCCCACATAAGCAGTAAAAATGTATTTAAATGGATGCAATAGGAAAAAATCTTAATATTTCTGGACCGGGTGATCACTGCCAAATGGCAGTGAGTAGATCCCAGGTATCCTGAGGAGTTTATGGGAGCTGCCAGCAGGGAGAGGTGACGGTTTGATCATGGGCCATAACTCCGCGGTCAGAGCCACATCAATAGGACCAAACACAACATTTCCAGCTGTCCCCCAGCTCTGGCTCTCCCCAAGCTGAGGGAATCTCTTTGCTGCTCTTTCTCCTGGGGTTTTGTTGGATTTTCCCCCGGCAGGCGCAAGCTGGCGGATCAGAAAACGCGGAAATCCATCGACTGGGTGGATTTCCGCCTCCTCCACTACGCGGGAGAGGTCACCTACTGCGCTATGGGTGAGTGAGAAGGTCAGAGCTCCTGAGCTCCCAAGAGGAGTTACAAAACACCTGCCCTCTGCAGGCACTGACCTGGAAGTCTTGAATGTGGCTCCAGTGAGAATTTTGAGGATGTGAATGTTCCGGTTTTCTTTTTTATTTTCTTTTAATTCTATTTTTTTCCAGGATTTCTGGAGAAGAATAATGATCTACTGTACAGGAACCTGAAGGAGGTAAGCCCAAAAAAAGGGATGCTGTTCTTTTCCATCGCCTGCTTGGTGCGGAAGTTTTATATACTCTCTGTAGCAAACAAAAACCTCCTTTTCTCTTTAGCACTGATCTTCAGGCACCTCTGTGCATGTTCTCAGGGCTGTGCTGCTCCCAGGAGGAGTAGAAGGGCTAACGGGGCAACTTTTTTCTCCTCCTGTTTCAGGTGCTGTGCAACTCCAAGAACAGCATCATCAGGGATTGTTTCCTCCTGTCAGAACTGGACAACAGGAGGAGACCAGAGACTGTGAGTTCTGTCTTAAGTCTTAATTCTGAGTATCAACTCAGCTCCCCAGGCCTTGGTTTAATCGCTGATCCCTTCCTCGGTCCTGATGGCCATAAACTAAAACACAACAAGCTCTGCCTCAGCCTGAGGAAGAGCTTTCCATGGAGGGTGGCAGAGCCCTGGGACAGCTGCCCAGGGAGGGCCTGGACTCATTCCAAATCCGCCTGGACACGTTCCTGTATCACCTTTGGGTGACCCTGCCTTGGTAGGGGGTTGCACTGGGTGATCTCCAGAGAGCCCTTCCCACCCGATAACTTGTGGGATTCTGGGATTCCTGCACTTGGGGGATGTTTTTGCTGCCATCCACCCCTGAGAGCTCCCTGGCAGAGGAGCAGTGGTGCTGCTGAGACAGCAGCCAGCAAAGTGACATCCCATAACACATCCCTCACAGAGCAGGGAGCTCTGAAGGGCTGCCTGGTGCATCCCGCTGCATGGCCAGGGCTCAAATGCTCCAGCTCAGCACTGACACAACTGACCACGCTCCAAAAACTCCAGGCTACTGATGCACCATCAGCTTTTGCTTCCAGGTTTAAGCTGGATGCAGGGAGTCCATTTCACTGCCTGCAGGGAAGAGTTCCAGAACTCAGGAGGTCTTTTTGATGGTGTCTTAGGTTGCAACCCAGTTCAAGAACAGTCTGACGAGTCTGATCGAAATCCTGATGTCCAAGGAGCCCTCGTACATCCGCTGCATCAAACCCAATGAGAACAAGGAGCCTGGTAAGGCTGGGGCTGAAGGCTCTGCTGAGTCCAAGGAATGGACAGAGGGATTTATTTGGAGCAGGCTGCAGAGTGTATACAGTGTGTATGCACAGTTGTGTTTATATAAAAATAGCTTGGTTAAGATGGCAGCAAATTTGTCCCCGTGGGTAACTGGGGATTTGGCTCCTTCCCGATTTCCCCCAACACGTGGGCACGTGGGTGAGCTTCCCCAGACAGAACTGACCAGTGAAGGTGTGCTCTTGCTCCAGGGAAGTTTGATGATTTCCTGATCCGACACCAGGTGAAGTACCTGGGGCTGATGGAGCACCTGCGGGTGCGACGGGCCGGCTTCGCGTACCGGCGCAAGTACGAGCTCTTCCTGCAAAGGTGAGGCAGCTGCTTCCCCTCTGGCCAGGTAATCCTGCCCTCCTGAGGGCTGCAGAGCAAGCAAAACTCGGGTCCCAGCAGTGGGAGTTGTCAGCAGAATGCCTCCTGCTTGACAAAAATAGCCTTTGCCTGTGTCTTGTCTGCATCATTTTGATCTGCTTTGGCAGATCCTCTGCCTCGAGGAAAGCAGAAGGAAATGGAGGAGTAGTTTCAGGAAGGGGTTCCTCAAACTTCAGGTCGTTTGCATTGATGTCCTGCTGATCTCTCAGGTACAAGTGTCTCTGTCCAGCTACCTGGCCACACTGGCATGGGCCAGCAGCAGAGGGTGTGGAGAGACTCATCAAACACATTGGTTACAAGCCTGAGGAGTACAAATTAGGAAGGTAAATTCCTTGCTCTGGCTGCTCAGTGTTTGCTGTCCTGTATCCTCTGTCCCGTCTGTGACAGGAGCAAGGAGAGAGATAAAACCCCCAGTCGCGCAAATTTCCTCATTATTTTTCCATGGGAACTTGAATCCCACCATCTCTGGGTTAGGGCTCCAGCTTCTCCTGCTTCCCTGGGCAGCCCAAGGCAGCTCAGGCTTGGGTGGCGTTACAGCTATTTGGGGGGCTCTGAGCCTGCTCAGGGCAGCTGGAAGGATGGCTCACCGTGGATAACCTGCTCCTGGTCTCTTTTTCAGAACCAAAATATTCATCCGTTTCCCAAAGACCCTGTTTGCCACGGAAGATGCCTTTGAGTACAGAAAGCACCTGCTGAGTAAGGTTCCAGTTCCCTTGGTCTGGGACCTTGTTCCTGGCTCTGGGTTGGATGGGGCTTGGAGCAGCCGGGGATGCTAGAAAGTGTCCCAGCCCATGGCAGGGGGTGGAATGAGATGGGCTTGAAGGTCTCTCCCAGCCCTGGTCTGCATAGCTCTCAGGATCCACGGAAAACTCAGTAAAGTTGCTCCAGGCTGTGGGGAAAATCCCTGCTTGAGTGGTGGATATATGGCTCCTTTGGAGCTGCTTGGTCCTATGAGTACCTCCCTGTCCATGCCCAGATGCACCAAGTGCCTTTCCCTTGGGACTGGGATCTCTTCTGTCTCATCCTAGGGGTAGCTGTTCCTTGAAAAGCATAACTGAAGGGCATGGGACCTACAGGGGCTGCTTCTGGTCCCGTTGCTGTTGTGACCCCTCAGTCCCCTGTGCCATGGCAGTGCAGGATCTTGGCTCCTCACCGCGCTGACCCCGCAGGTGCCAGTGATGTCTCTGCCTTCTTTCCAGTTTCAAGGCTCCAAGCCAAATATAAAGGATTCCTCGGGAAAAGAGCGTACCAGAAGAAGAGGAAAGCAGGTACAGGCTCTGGAATGGGGGATTCTCTTAGGGCTGGGCTTTCCACAGGGGCTGGAGCCTTGGGAGCTCCCGAATCCGTGGTGCTGTGGGCAGCACTTGGGGCTGTCAGGGTCAGAGGAGGTGGCAGCTGCCCCCAGAGCATTCCCAGAGCTTTTACAGAGGTTCCTTTAGTTCTGTTTGGATCCTCACACCACGAGCTGCTCTTGGCCTCAGCGGTGGGAGCAGCTCTGAGCAGCAGCAGCACCTTCTGTCACACACAGGGGACATTCTGGGGTACCTGGGGCTTGATCCTCAGCTGCTGGGGGAAAAACCCCTCCTATCACAGCAGGCTGATAAAAAGTGCAGGCTCAAAGCAGCTTTCTGGGCTGTGGGCAGGGGCAGCAGGAGGCAGAGCAGGGACAAGGCCTGGCCTTGATGCTGAGCCCCACAGCACACGGAGAACTGGATCCACCACGGAGAAGAATAAGTTCCGAACTTGCTGTTCCCACCAGCTGATTTTTAGAGCTGCAAAATAAGCAGTTTTAACTTCCGCTGGGTGAATGTGGAGGCCAAGGCCCAGGACTGATTCCCTCTTGCAGCAATCAAGCTGGAGGCCTGTTGGAGAGGAGCCTTGGCACGGAGGGCGGCCAAGAAGAGGACGTGGGCAGTGCAGACCATCAGGAAGTAACTGCCCCAACCATATTTCCCAGCCCCAGAATCCCAGAAGGGTTTGGGTTGGAAGGGATCTTAAAGCCCATCCAGTCCCACCACCAGCCAAGGGGACACTTTGCACTATCCCAGGTTGCCCAAGCCCTGTCCAACCTGGCCTTGGGCACTTCCAGGCTGTGCCAGGGCCTCCCCACCCTCACAGGGAAGAATTTCCTTTTAATTTTTCTCATGCCCCTCCATTCCCTTCATCCTTCCTCCCCACTGCCCTAAACCCAGCTCCTGAAGTAGAACTGATTCCTTCTGAACTCCTAAGTGCTTTGGTTTGGCCAACAGAACTTGGTAAAAACCTGTTAATATTTAGAATATTCTGAAGCTTGAGATTTCCGTGGCTGCCCCTCAGTGCCCCTGAGCTAACACCAGTGATCCTTAGCCTGTTGTGTTCATCCGTCCCTCCCCTCATTTCCACGGATTTCTGGAGGTCACAGGATATTTTCTGTAGGTTCATAAATGGCTTCATCAATCGGAAGAAACCCCTTTGCCCAGAGAACAGGGACTTTGTGAGGCTCTCACAGTACCACTACCTGATGAAGCTCCGAGACCACCTCCCAAAAAACGTCTTGGATAAGAGCTGGCTCCAGCCTCCCTCGATCCTGGAAGAGGTGAGGGTTTCTGGAGGCTTTGGGAGAGGTGGAGTGGCCCCTGTTTGGCGGCCATGTGTGCGCACATCCCAGGTGGGAGAGAATGATCTGCTGCTGGCTCATCCTCTGTTCGGAGCCCCTGGAAAACCCCAAGATCTGCTGTGTTTGGGTGGGAATGGGAGGAATAGCACAGTGGCTGGTCTTTCCAAGCTCCCTGTTGGTTTAAGCAATAAAAAGGGAAAATGCACTGACAGAGAAGTGAATTCATGAGCCCTAATAAAGACAAAATTAATCCCACGGGGGTTTAAGCTCATGGCACAGACAGAGCTGTTTGTACAACTTCCCTATTTGATTTTTTTTCTGGATTTTTTAATGCAGACATCCGAGATGCTCCAGAAAATCTGCATGAGGAACTTGGTGAGGAAATACTGCCGAGGGCTCACTGCCGAGAGGAAAGTGCAGGTAACCAACGCCTGGAATGCAAATGTGGGAGTTCAAACAGGTGTGATCTCTGCTCCCTGAGAATCACCTGGGACACAGGCAGCACCTTCTGATCCTGCTGCTCCAATCAGTCCCTCAGGGATAAGAGCAAACTTCTCATCATGGGAGAGCAAACTCCTGGAGCCAGGGATTTCCTCCAGTGTCCCTCATAATGGACAGAGCAGACAGGTGGGGCTTAATTCACGGCATGGAATCTACTCTCCATATAATTGGAAAAGATCCACAAACACCAAAAGTCTGTAGGATTTTTCCTGCTGCCCCTTCCTTTGGTGTAACACAGGAATAACCCAAAGCTGCTGGAAGAAATGCAGCACCATTCCAAGATTCCAGCGAGTCAGGCGGGCAGTGTGTGAGCAGAAGGATGCTGTGGAGTAGCAGTGTTTGCATTGTCCCTGCTGATGTTCCCAGTGCAGGAATTCCAAGGGTAAAGGCTGTTCCTTCTCCCATCAGCTGCAGCAGAAGGTGGTGACCAGTGCTGTTTTCAGCGGGAAGAAGGAGGGTTACCTGGAGAGCCTCAGCCAGCCCTTCCTGGAGACTCGCCTGAGTGAGTTCAGCAGAGCCCTGGAGGCCTCAGCCACGTGCTCCTGGCTCTGTAAATTCCTGCTTGACCAAACAGACTTTTCCAAGAGAAATTCCCTCCTGGCAGAGGCAGCATCACCTGCCATTGGAGATCCTCTCTGTCACATTGAGTGACATGAATGCAGTGATGGATCTGCCAGATTGTTCTCAAATTGGGGATACTGGGATCCCTCTGGGACAGAAAGCCATAAACCTGAGCAGAATTCCCTGGGGGCTGGGATGGATTAGGGTGTGAACCAACAGCAGACTCAAGAACAGGCAGAAACTCCCAGTGTGAATTCGCTTGTCAGGGCAGGAAAAGTCACCAAAATGGGTTTGGGAGCAGCTGGAGGTGACCAACCTCAGTTTGGAAGGGAGCATTCCAAGGGGAAAAGGCCAAGTGGGATGAAGACAGCTAAAACAGCTCTCTGGTGTTGGCTGGGGAGTGGGCAGTGTCTGTCTGGCACCCATGTCACTGTAGGATACGAAATACAGTGACTCTATATAGTTGTTAGAAGAGAAAGAAGCTTTCTTTACAATCCCAGCAGTTTGTTTTAGAACACGCTGTGTAAACAGGTCTGTTATTGCTCCATGGCACTGACACTGCTCTCCATTGGTTCAGGAATAGGAAACAACCTCTGGGGACAGTTGTTATGGGAAAAGTAAACACTGTTTGCTGAACTTGTGCTGAGAAATGCAGAGAGATGTTTTGAAAAGAGAAACTGTTGGCAGCTTTCCCTTGGGAAAGGAGCTAGCAATGGTTAGCAAGCTGAAATTCTCCCAGGCTCAGAAATATCGAGCCCACACACCCACACCCAGTTTCTTTTTCTCATTTGCTCCTCAGAAGAGAATGACCTAAACCCCAAAGTGCTGCAGCTCATCCGTGGGGAGAACATCAAGGTAAGGGAAGGACAGAACTCTTGGAATTACCTTCACTGGAGTCCTGGAGCTGCTTGCTCACTCAGGGGCTGATGAAGAGCAGTGGAGCCACCATTTCCTTACTTTTAAATTGGGGACAGGTATCAAAATAGACATAATTAAAAGTTATTTAAGATTTCTTTTAATGAAAGCATGAGGAACATTCCTAGCCCTGTCCAGGGCAGGAGCAGAGCTGGAGTTTCCCTGCACTTCCCATGGTTATGGCATAGAGGCCCCATCATTCCCAGGATTCTGCCTCCTTAATTTCCCAGTGTAGGGAATCCAGATCCCTGTGAGCTGGGACCTGCAGCTCCATGGGCAGAGCTGCTCCTCGCTGAGCTGCTTCCAGACAGGAAAGTCCAAACCCCTGGAGCAGGAGCTTGCAGTAGTGGAAATGCTGATTCCAACTCGTTGTTTTCAGTATGTGACCCCCGTGATAAAATATGACAGGAACGGGTTCAAGGCGCGGGAGCGGCTCCTGGTGCTGACCCAAAGCTCAGCCTACGTGGTGGAGATGGCCAAGATCAAACAGAAAATCGAGTATTCCACACTGAAAGGTACTAGTGGGAGTCATTGTCCTAGGTTGGATGGGACTAGGAGCAACCTGGACTAGAGGAAGGTGTCCCTCTCCATGGGAAAGGTGGAATGGGATGATCCTTAATGTTCCTTCCAACTGAAACCATTCCATGATGATTCCATGAGTTGTTGTGGGTCTTCCTGTCCTGCCAGACATCCTTCAGGAAGGGTGAAATTCTGAAACCTTTTCTTGCAAAGATATTTGAATGATCTATCCCTCTTTTCCTGGGGGCTGGGCAAAGCCTTGAAGGATGATTTTATGAGTAAGAGTTCCTTGAAATGTTTAAATGCAGGAGGGCATCGCTTTCTACTGACATAGAGGGGAGAAAAAATAACCCAAACCTTTCCTACCGTGGTTTGTGGGTATGTTTTCATCCTGGCACTGTTGGAACTACAGTTCAGGGGCAGAATGGATCCTTTTCCCTTTTTTGTTACCAAAACCAAGGCACCAGGGAAAGGTTTGGGGCAAATAGCTTGTGCAGGGGTTTAAATCACCACTGTTGGAATTGTGCTATGGACAACAGGAGACATAAAGGGACCTTCAGAAGATATTTTGAAAACTCAGATTAATTAATCAAAGTAGGAGCTTTCTGTGTTTTGCTCTAAGAATGGGAATATTCTTTCACTCTTAGGAAGGACAGAGCCCTCCTTCAGGAATGTGACTTCCCCTGTAGCCACGTGGGGCTGCAGTCACTGCTCCTGGGGCAAGGAGCTGAGGGTGGTGTGGAGCTGGGTTTGGTAGCTTTTCCTCTAATTCTGGGGCTCTTTTGAAGGGATCTCCACCAGTAACCTGAGCGACGGGATCGTGGTCATTCATGTTCCCGAGGACAACAAACAGAAGGTAGGAAATTGGGATGGTCGTTTAAATGAGGTCATGGGGCTGATGCTTCTGATATCATCCTCTAAACTCCTGGAATGACACAATTCCTGATGTTTATTCCATGTGTAATCAGCCAGGCCTTTACATTCCTGCTGTCTCACCATGAAAACTTTCACTTGGAATTCCAACCTGTCAAGGAGTGGTGGAAAACGAGAAGTTTCCCCCTGAGCCTCCTTTTCTCCAGGCTGAGCCCCTCCAGCTCTCTCAGCCCCTCCTGGTGTCGCTGATTCTCCACACCCTTCCTAGCTCCATCCCCTTCTTTGGACACACTCCTGCCCTTTTTTAGACCAAAAAAATCCTAAATAATCCCTGGAGAGGGTGTTAAACTTGGTCACTTTTGCCTGGTAGTCACTGCTCCGGCATTCCAAAGGAGTTCCTCGGCACCATCAAGTGCTGGGGTGATGCCAGGTGACTTTATCCCTCTTTTTTTTTGTTTCCAGGGGGATGTGATACTGCAGTGTGAGCACATCTTTGAGACGGTGACCAAGCTCTGCATATTGGCCAACAAGCAAAGCCTCGTTAAAGTGGTGAAGGGAAGGTAAGGAAGGCGGGAAGGTCGATGGGTAGCACTGGGCAGGCTCAGTTTTATGGGAAAACCTTTTAGGTCAAGACTGTTGACATCACCTCAGCAGACAGAGCCCAAAGCTGGGCAGGTCTGGTGCAGCAGCATCTCTGTTTTCGTGACTTCCAGAGGCACAGGGAGATGAGATGGGATGCACTGAGAGAAAATGTACTAAAAATCATTGCAGCCTTTTCCCCAGGCTTTTCCCAGGCTAAAGAGTCCTTGTACCTTGCTAGGGGTGCTGCTCTGCTCTGACAGCTGCCCATGCCCCACCTGCCTAAACCCAACTTATTTCTAAACCCACTTTTTCTTTCAGTTTTCTGGTGTGACCTGGGCGTAAGGTTGTGGCTTCAGTGATTCCACAGGGGATCCCATTAGCCTCAGGAAAGCCAGCTGGGAAGCTGTGGGTCACCTCAGGACAAATGCTCCTCTCCCACAAGGATTGAGGAGGCCCAAAATGTGATTCCTCCCAGTCCCAGCCCCAAGCTCCTGGCAGGTGGATGCAGTCCGTGTCTCCAACCTCTCTGGGAATTGGAGCTGGCAGGTGAAACCTGCACTTCTGCTCCAGCTTTTCAGCCCGGCCTTTGCGTTTCAGCTCTAATTAGATTTGGTGTGCTCAGTGCTTTCCTCCAGGTCAGATCTGCTTAGCTTCCAGTGCTTAATTGCACCAGGAACACTCAAAAGCCCGGGTTGGGCAGCCCTGTTCCATTCATCAACCCCTTGGGCTTGCTGGGATAATGCAATTGTTTAGGAAATTCACCTAAGCTGGAGGCTCTGATCTGCTCCTCTAACAAGATTTGCCCAGGGAACAGAAATAAAGGGGGTTTAGAGTAAAGCCTCTTGTGGGGAGAGCTCTGCAGGGGGATTCTGTGCTTCCAGCCTCCGGTTCCGCATCGGCTCCGGGAAGGAGGGGACCATGGTGTTCACTGTGGGCCCAGAGCCTCAGGTCTTCAAGGACAAAACTGGACAGCTCACAGTGGTAAGGCTCCAGCCGGGCACAGGGAGGCACCTGGTGCTTCCTCCTTTGGATCTGCACCTGCAGAGAGCACAGCCCCCCTTCCTGTGAGCCCAGGAGGGACTGAGTCCCCTCCCGAAGCACCCCATCAGTGTCACCTGCATGAGGTGATCCAATGCTGGGAGCTGCAGCCCCAGGGATTGGGCAGGAATTGGCCCAGGGATGGGGGAGCAGGGCTGGTTACTGGTGTGGGCACTTAGAGAACTTAGTCTGACCCAAACTCAAATGTGCACCAGCAAAATGAGGCCTCAGGGGATGTTTTCCAGCTCTTGTTGCCTCCCTCGACCAAGCTGTGCCTGAAATGGGTTGGAGGATGGAGGGAAGGCACTTGTCACCCAGGCAGGTCCTCTGAGGAGCTGACAGCTCCAAGGAAGAATTCCATGTGGAGTTCTCCATCCTGCAGAGGAGATGGAGGGAATTGTGTCTATGTACCAATGGGCAAATAGAAACTTCACCCCCACCTCTCTTCCCAGCACCTTCAGGATTCCTGATCTAATGGCTCCTTCCTCCTCTCCTCCCAGGTGTCAACCCCGAGGAGGTCTTGATGAGAACCAGTTCCTGTTCCCTTGGCTGGGAACTGAAAGGAGCCTGCAGGATGGGACCAGCCCTCACATCTCCCCTGGAATCTTTGATGCCACAGGGCTGCTGTGATTTGAGAGTTTGTTTGCATCTTTTAGGCTCTTTTTTTTATAGCTTAAAACCATTCACCTATAGATAAATAAAACCCCTGATGTTGCTGTAACGTTCCCAGAAGGAGATGCTCATTACATGGTCACAGGGACATTTATCCCCAAAGTTCCAAGGTAAAATCTCCATCTCTGAGAGGTCAGGAAGGATTAGGACAGAAGCCAAAAGGCTTCTCTACCTGTACTTGGAGTCACTACTCAGGAGCACTGCAAGAAGTGCAGAGGAGTGTTAACTCTGGTCTAAAAACAACTTTTCTCAAAAAGAAAAGACCAGAGAGAATCCCAACAGCTGGGGCCTCTCCCACAGGGAGGGCTGGGAGGTCCAACTGACATTAATTATGATGGAGATCTGATATTTCATCCCAAAAGCTCCCCTAGCCGCACAGCCCATGAGGACATCGAGCTCCAAGCAAGTAATAAAGTGACTCAAATGTAAATATGAAATACCGTCTAATTTATTGTGTTATATTAAAAAAACACAAGTACATATTGCAAACATCAACCATACACTGAAATCCAGCTGAAGCTTGTTCTGTGCAGAAGTCTGGACAGGTGGGAATGATTGTACAGAACAGGAATTTGCTGTTGTCCATGAAACAATTCCATTAAGACTGAAAGGTTCTACCTACGCTTTGCTATAAGGTAGGACGGGAGCTCGGAGCCTTGTCCAGGTGCTGTGGCTCAGGAGATCCAAACCTGCCTTGGGGAAGTGCAGGGGCAGCTGCTTTGGTGCTACAGGGAGAGAGGTGGGAAGGGGGCACCAGGGATGGTCCCTGTCCCCTCCTCGTGCAGCCCCACCCGTGTCAGGAGCTGGGAGGGGACAAAATCCCTTCCCCAGAGGGACTTTCCTCAGCTCCCCTGGGCTGTGCTGGCACTGCTGGTGCTGGAGAACGGGAGCAGCCAGCTCTGCTCTCCCTGGCACTGGGAGGCAGGGAAGGATAATCTGAAGAGCTGCTTGTGCCCAGGACACCTGCCCTGAGCCCCAGCTGCACCTGAGAGCTCAGAGTAAAACCACTTAGAGTAACGAGGCTCAGGACTGAGAGCATTTGTGCAAGGGCATGACCAGGGTGTGCCCAGAGCAAGGACAGGGGCAGCAGGTAAAGGACAGTCCTCAGCACAGCTTGGCTGCACCACTCCAGCACCCCAAGGGTGAGCTCAGGAGTGAGTTAAGGCAGAGTCTGCCCACAAATGCAGTAACAAAACTGAAATTGCAACTTTAACTCTCCTGGAGTGACTTTGCTAAGCCAACAACTCTACAAAGCGCTGTACAAAGGTTAAAAACAGCCTTCCCCTGGTTTTTAAGAACTTAGTTTGCATAACCTGAAAGGGAAAAGCCCGAAGCCAGTTAAGGATCTATTTACAGAGAAGTTAATCACGTAGCTGTGACCTGTCAGGTGCTTCGTACTGGTGTCACCTCCTGGGGCTGACGCTGCTCTGCCCCACAGGACTAGATTTGGTCTGGGCTCTGCAGGTCAGCACAGCCAGGGATGAGCTGCCCTGAGCCTGCTGGGGAGCAGCTCCCAGCTGGAGTGAGCAGGGTTTGCTGCAGGACTGGTGCTGGTCCCTGCTCACCCTCTGCTGAGACCAGCCTCCACCCCAAGGGCAGCAGGGCCGTTCCAGGTGCTGAGATGCCCAGTAACAGCCCAGTAATCCCCAGTAAGTGTCCAAGTACACAGTGCTGGAGAAACAGCAATCCAGGACTTCCCTGCCTCACCCTCAGCTTATGCCAGTCCTGAGGGGAGGGAGAGGCACTGGCTCCTTCCCCCTCTGCACTGCTCCAGCCTCAGAGGGTGCTACAAACAGGTTTAAGTACAACTCAAACTGGAAGCCCTGAGGTGTCAGGACAGAGCTGAAGCTGCTGGACCCTGGGGAGACTGTGGAGCTCTCAGTGAACAAGCAGCAGCTGCGGGAGAAAAAGGAGAGGAGACTGGTACAACACCCCCACCTGCCACAGCCAGCAGCTGCCTGCAATGTGGAGAAGTCTTTGGTTACTAGAAAGATGGCCTTAGATTAAATTAGAAATCTTTGAGCTTTACTTGATGATCCAAAACCATGCAGCCACTTCATGGTGTGTTTCAGCCTCTACCAACGAGCTCTGGAACAGAAGAATGTGGGTGGTGCTGCTGCAGCACCTTTGGTTTTTACATTGTTCCCATGTCCTTAGCAGCTCTGAGCCAGGAGCAGGGGTCCTTGGAGCAGGAACACAGAGCTCCTGCTCCAGAGGAGTGTGGCTGCTAAAGCCAGTGCTAAATATGCCAGAGAAAGGGTCAAAAGAAACTCTAGTCCAGGGCAGAGTGCTCTGGTGTCACCCACGGGTGCTGCTGCAGTGCAAGTTTAACACTTCCTACCTCAGGTTTCTCCCCGTCCCAGGCCTGGTGACCTGAACTGTCACAGCTGTGGCCCTGCTGCCAGCCCTATGCAATGACACCCACCTCCCACCATCGCTGTCACTTGACTCCACAACAGGCAACAGGAGACGAGGAGGTAGATAAAATATTCATGGACAAGAGAAAAGCACTTGTACAACAGTGCAGCGGCCTTCTCCACGCTCTGCCCTTCCGCACACAGCCGCCATGGCTGGGAAGACTTGGAATACCCTCAGGATGAAGTCAAACAGGGAGGATCTGCCTCTGGGTCACTGCCTGCTTCTGTTTCCCCTTGCTCAGAGCAAGGCAATGCTCCTGGATCAGTTCCAGAAGGGAACCAGGGCTGCTGCCCCCACCCAACACCCCCCACGCATGGGGGGATTGAACCTGTTTTGACTCCTGGTACCTGGGAGCTGCCGGAAACCAAAACCCCCCAGCTGAGATCCAGGCTCAGGCAGAAGCTCTAAGCACTGACCAGTACCAACACCACTCCTAAGGAAAACAACCGTGGACAATTTGCTCCCGAGTCTCCTCCTCTGGGAGAAATTCTAACCTTGAACCGTAGGGATAAAACAGGGATGGGTGTTCTCAGCTCAGTGCTGCAGAAGCTCCACTGAACCCTTGGAGGAGCAGATCCTGAGAACTGTGGGGAACCCGAGGGAGCAGCCCCCGCTCCCTCCCACTGCCCTGAGGGGTGCTCTGCCCCCAGCACTCCAGGAATCTCATCAGCCCGTGCCATGTGTTCTTTGGGGAGTCACCCAAGGCACTCCCAAGCTCTCTCCCGGGAGCCAAGGAGCTGTGCAGCAGCCCTGGGTCCAGCTCCTTGCCTTTCACCCCAGCCCAGGAGAGCCAGGGAGTGCCTGGAGGGAAGGAGGGTGGCTGGCTGACCTTTTGTTTGTTGTTTTGGTTTTAAAGTGCAGGATCATTACCAAAGCCAGAGGAAGCCAGTCCTCCTCCTCCAGCACAAAACAGCAACGACAAGAGTGCTAAAAACTCTGGGCATTTCTCCAGCTGCTCAACAGGCCCTTCCAGGCTGCCCAGTGACCTCATTGATCCTCGCCCTACAACTACTGCATTTAAATACCCCGAATAACCTAGAGTTTGTTACAAATCACAATTTACAGACTGTGCTGGACAGGAGTTGCACTGCCTGGTCCTGCTGCAGGGGTGCCCAGGCTCACTGGTGCAGGTGGGCCCTGTCATCCGGGCGCTTGATGTGGATCCTCCGCACGCGCTCGATGCGCTCCCGCTCCTCGTCCTCCTCCAGGTGGTGGGAGCGCCCGGCAGCCCCTCCCGTGGCTTCCAGGAGGGCATTGTCCGGCCCCCTCCCATCCTGGGCTTCGTACAGCAGAATGTTCAGGGTCTCCTCGTAAATTCGGGCTTCTGGGAACTCCACCTGGCAGGCAGGGAAGAGAAGGTCACTCCCTGCAGGCACCAGGTTACCCCGGTTTGGATTCCTGATTACCCGGTGTTACAATTCTGTAATTGCACCCCAGCTACAGAAATCCTTTCAGGCACAATCCCTTCTATTCCATTCTTTGCTTCCAGGTTTTGAGATCAACAACCAGCGGGGTTTTTACCAGAACCAGGCAGATCTCTCCTGGGAAAGGGAAGAACACAGGGCAGGTGTGCTATTGCTGGGTCCTTACATGGGGGTGTAGAACCATGGAATGGTGTGGGCTGGGAGGGACCTTAAAGATGATTTAGTTCCAGCCCTAGATCATCTACTTGCAACTCCCAAATCCAAACGTGGTTAAATGCACAAGTTTGTCTGAAGAGGAGCTGGACTGAACATTATGGAATATCATCATGCATTATGGAACACCACAGGGCTTTATGGAATATCCCAACTGCCCAGTGCTACCTGCTGTGAGCAGGCAGCTCCTGCTGTACCCCCAGGGTGAGCTCCAGGTGCTGCCCCACTCTCAGTGCATTGATTATCCTGCAGAGGTGCTGAACAGTGACGAAATGCCAGCCTGTTCAGCTGTCAGGGTGGAGCACTCCCAGTTTTCCTGTACCTTGGTCTGCTTTTTCTCGGTGGCATAAACGATGGAGGTGCAGCAGACCTCGGCGATCTTGCGGCCCTGCCCGTAGAAGGACCAGCAGCAGATCTCATCCCCAATGACATCCTTGATGAAGAGCACCCTCCCGTTGAACCTCAGGGACAGCTTGTCAAAGAGCTCAATGTTCTTCAGCATGTTGTCATCAGAGTTGCTGTGGGAATGGAGGCAGCAGCAGGAATTTACAGAGCACATGGAAAGAGTGGGAGCAGTGAGCATTGACAGCCCTGAGATCCCGGATTCCTGTGCCACAGAATCCCAGGGTGGTTTGGGTTGGAGGGACCTTAAAGCCCATCCAGTGCCATGGGCAGGGGCACCTTCCACTAGCCCGGGCTGCTCCAAGCCTCATCCAGCCTGGCCTCGGATATTTCCAGGGATGGGACAAACCCAAGAAATTAATTCTGGTTATTTCACTACTACAGGCAGGAAAACCTGAAGCAGCAGCAATACAACAGCAACAGCCCCAGGAACAGCTGTCCAAGGCCATTTCACCCAGATGCATCATCCTATCAGCCAAATCAAACCATTCCTGAGCTCAGCAGCCCGCATGGGCACTGTTATGTCATGAAACTTGTAAGGGAAAGAGGACAAGGCCCCCAGTTTGATGATTTCACCACTCACTGAGCTCTCTGTGTTCAACTACCACACAGCAATCCACAGGAATGCAGACAGCACTTGGCCAGGAGCCTCTGCCAGCTGCACCTAAGGATTAGAGGAACTCCTCTGGCACAGAAATAACACAGGCTCAGCCTTCCATGGATGGCAGCAGACTCCCTTCTGACTCCAGTTAGAAATTAATTGGGAAAAAATGGAGTGCCTGCCAACACCAATCTGTCATCGGGTCTGAGGGAAGAAAAAGGAAACTTTTATAGTAGATTTCAGTCTATGAAAAACTTTCAACAATTCCAGCTGAAGTCACTTACCTGGTGTAGGAATATTTGTTGTTGCTTCTGTTATAGAGCAGCTTCACTGCTGGCTGTAAGAAACAAAGCACAGATGAGTTCCAGGGAGCACAGCCAGAGCTGGAACCTCAGCTCAGCCCAAGGCCCCAGATGAAGTTGCAATGACAAAATCCCAGTGGGATTTTGGTGGTGTTACTGCTATTGCTGCAAACCTGTGATGCACAGGCTGGCAATGGGGCTACAGACCCCCCTGACCCCTTCTGGGACTCGATCCTCATCTATTCTTATCTTCCCTCTGTCTTATCAGCACCCCCTGCCATGGGCAGGGACACCTTCCACTGTCCCAGGTTGCTCCAAGCCCTGTCCAACCTGGCCTAGGACTCTTCCAGGGATCCAGGGACAGCCACAGCTTCTCTGGGCACCCTGTGCCAGGGCCTCACCACCCTGACAGAGAAGAATTTTTTTCCTAATATTCCATCTAACCCTGCCCTCCTTCAGCTTAAAGGCATCACTCCTTATCCTGTCACTCCATCCCTTGTCCAGCTCTCCAGTTCTCTTGGAGCCCCCTTAGGTACTGGAAGGAGCTCTGACGTCTCCCCAAAGCCTTCTCCTCTCCAGGGACACCCCTAGCTCTCCCCATGGCATATCCCAGTCTCTCTCACCTTGTTAGAGGTTGCAATCAGCTTCTGCTCCTCCTTGGAGGAGGTGATTACTGGGACCTTGCAGAAGGGCTCGTACGCATCCTTGTTCTGTGGGAGCAAGAACCAAACAGCAGCTGAGTGACAACAGATCCCAGGGAACTCCCACATTTCCTGCGAGTGATCTTTGCTGAGGGGTCAGTGTCCAGTCTGTCCCTGTGGTGGTTTCTGGGCTGTGGCTGGTCAGGCACCATTCTTCTGGGAGCACCTGAGGTGTCCATTCCTGCTCTCCACCACTGAATGTCCTGTGCCCAGTTAAACAGCAGGATCTGGAATGGGGCTTCTCTCAGACAGGGCATCAGTGACAGTGGCATCAAACCCAAGATGGGAACCTCAGAGCACAACAAAGAACACAACAGGACTCCCAGCAGCTCTGGGAAGAAGCTGGTGTTCCCAGATGTGACCAGACTCCAGCAGACGGCAACACAAACTATTCCAGTTTCCATCCCAGCCTCCAGAATCACCACACAAAGACCAGCAGAAAATCCTGCTCTGCCCAGATGCTGCTGCCCACCCCCAGCTGCTCCTGAGCCCCGTGCCCACCTGCAGTGCTGCCTGGCATTCATCCACCAGCCCCTGCACCAGGTAGTATTTGGCCTCAGCCAGCAGCTCCTCGATCTCCCGGCGGCTCTCCGGGAGCGGCACGGCCCCATCCCGCAGATAGTTCAGGATTGTCCCAAAGTGCTTCCCACAGCGGTCGATCAGGATCCAGCCTGCAGACACAGGAAGACCACAGTAAGGACAAGCTGAGATGAATGTGCCAAAAGGCCTTGGCAGAGCAAACTCGTGAAGGACATGATGGAACTGGGAGTGTGAGGATGGAACGGGGAATGTGAGAAGAGAGCGTGGCATAGCTGGAGCTTAGGACCACAGTGAGAAGAAAATCATGGAATGATTTGGGTTGGGAGGGAACTTAAAGATCATCCAGTCCCACCCTGCCATGGGCAGGGACACCTTCCACTAGCCCGGGTTCAAGGGATGGGGCAGCCACAGCTGCTCTGGGCACCCTGGGCCTCCCCACCCTCACAGGGAAGAATTTCCTCTCAATATCCCATCTAACCCTGCCTCTGGCAGTGGGAAGCCGGTCCCTCTTGTCTTGTCCCTCCATGCCCTTGCCCAAAGTCCCTCTTCCAGCTCTCCTGGCACCCCTCTAGGCACTGCAAAGTGCTCCAAGGTCTCCCTGGAGCCTTCTCTTCTCCAGGGAAGAGAAGAGAAGAGCTACAACCAAAGCTGTGGGTGCAGGATCCACATTTCACCGCTGCTGGAACCAGGCTGGACCCTGGAAAAGTCAGGCAGTGCCAAGGCTGGAGTTTCCCTGAGTGAACAGATGGCCACTCTCACAGACTGAGGCTCAGGAATGCAGCGAGGAAACGCTTGTGGGGAAGGAGTCATATTTTGGACAAATAAGGAAAGTAGGTTAAAGCAGCCCCTGTGTGTTCTGCATGAATGGAATTGCAAGCAAAAGTCTGAACATTTGGTTCAGTCTGGAAAGGGAACATGGCCCTGTCTGAGGGAGAAGGAGACACTCTGCAGCAGCTCACTCCAGGCTTCCCAGCTCCCTCATTCCTGCTGTCCACAGACAACACAAAAGGTGCTCCAAGTGTGATTTTACAGGCTGGAACAACAAACTAGAGACAGAAATCATGGAACACGGGACTGATCCGGGCTAACGGCTAATCCAACTAGAGCAGAACAAAGCCCATTTGGCAGTGCACAGTATGGAAAGCAAGAAATCCCATTTTAGTGGGAGATTTAGTGGAAGGTGTCTCTGCCCATGGCAAGGGTGGAACAAGGTGAGCTTTAAAATCCTTTCTGACCCAAACCATCCTGGGATTCTGTGATAAAGAGGAAGCACAAGCCATGGTAGTAAACCAGCACATCCGTATTCCACGAATGCAGCTGTTTCCCAAGCTCACTGGAGCACACAGAAAAGTAAAGGGCCAGCTGAGAGCAGAATTACCATCCCCAAACTGCTCTGTGATTCCTCGTAGGCTGCAAAAATCTGCTGCAACTTCATGTTTACAGATGGTGAAACTGAAGTAGAATTGCTCATTTTCATGTGGGGATGAGAAAACACCTCCAGTAGCATTGCAAAATCTCAGTGACCACTAAAAGAGCTTTAAAAACCCTTCTGTTTCCCCCAAACAGCCCAAAGGAGATGAGTCACAGGGAAGTGACCCTGCTGCCACTCGACCACAGCAGAGCCAACAAGTGGGCTGAAGTCTTTTAGAGTTATTTTTCAACTGCAGTGCTCCAAAAACATCCTGTGATCCATTTAGGGAGGAACACAGAATCCATGGGCTATATGGAACATAGAATCATGGAATGGTTTGGGTTGGAAGGGAACTTAAAGTTTATCCAGTTCCAACCCCCTGCCATGGGCAGGGACACCTTCCACTGTCCCAGGTTGCTTCAAGCCCTGTCCAACCTGGCCTTGGACACTTCCAGGGATGGGGCAGCTTCTCTGGTAAGACCCTCACCACCCTCACAGGGTGGATTTCTTCCCCATATCCCATCTATTCCTGCCCTCTGGCAATTTGAAGCCATCCCCACTCATCCTGTCACTCCAGGCCCTTGCAAAGAGTCCTTCCCCACCTTTTGTCAGCTCCTTCAGGCCCTGGAAGGCACAGAGGTCACTCCAAGGCCTTCCCTTTTCCAGGCTGAACAACCCCAGCTCTCCCAGCCTTTTCTCCCAGCAGAGCAGCTCCATCCCTCTGCTCATCCTGGTGTCTCCTCTGCACTCTCTCCAGCAGCTCCATGTCCTTCCTGTGCTGGGCGCACCCTGCAGGTGGGGTCTCACCTGGGCAGAGGGGCAGAGTCCCCCCTCCTCTCACTGCCTCTGTACATGAACACATCACACCTTTAGGAAATTCATCTTTGTCTTACAGGAATTCTCAGGGACAGGATCCAAACACTCCAGCTAAAATCCAGCTAGAATTTTCCACCCAAGCCCAGGTGAAACAGGAGCCTGATACTGGACACTCCCTGAGGTTCCACTCTCTTATCAGCAGCTGGACCAGGAACAGCTTCCCCATCAACAGCAGCAGGGAGTCAGGGGAAAAAAAAGAGCATTGGAAACAGGTGGATGCACCTGGAAAACTCACATCCTTCTCCCTGCTCATGACCATCCAAAGAAAATGTTCCAAATGCGCTGATTTCCTACAGTTCATCAATGATTTCTAAGCTGAAAACAATCATCTGCCACCACCCACAGCCAGAGAAGCCCAGACTTTTCTCCTCCAGCCTGAGGAGCAGCAGGTTGGAATTGTTCAGCTGGGAGGAGGAGCTGGGATCTGAATCCCAGACACAGAGCAGGACCCTGTGTACCACATTCCAGACTGGTTAAACCAAACTCTTTCCAGTTGCTCCCCAAGCCTGGCTTCTTTTCCTAAGAAACGGTTTCATTTGGTGCCAGGTTTTGGGTGTGACCAATTAGGAGGATTTTGAAGGACTCCAGATAAAAAGTGTTTCCTTTAGCAGCCCCAGTTCTATTGTCCCAGTTTCCAGGCAAGGGGAGATAAAGCAAGAACTGCTGCAATGGGAGTGTTCGTGTTACAACATACAGGAAGTATCAAATTCCTCTTAAAACACAAACTGGTTCCATGGAACAATCCCACACAGACACCGTGGGAGTCACGGCAAAACAAACTTGGGATTTTACATCCCAAACATGAGATTTTAGCGGGAGAAACTCCAGTTATCCTCAGATTTGGGGTACAAGGAACACCTGCACTTCCAGGGCCTCTGAGCCCTGGGAATGGGATGTCCCAGCCCTCCTGCACCTGCCCGGGACACTGAGACCACACCAGGGTGAGTTTCCAAATGAATTTGGAATTTCCAATCCAGTTCCAACCATGGGAAGTCTGGAATTATCAAAGTCAGCGAAGCAGCTTCAGGGAAGGACAGGAAGATCCACTTCAAGTTTAGCAAAAGGAAAGGGCTCACAACATTTCCACTCCTCCAGTGTTCCCAGTCAAGGTGTTGATTCCAATTAGACAATTTTTTTCCACATTTGACCCACAGACTGGTTTTTTTATGCAACCTCCATGGTCTGTATCCAGGATAAGTATCCCAGAGACCCTTTGATCCAGAGCCTCAAATCACAGCATCCACATTCCTGCTTTATGCTGGCCTGGGATTATACCTGGAACAACATAGCTTTGTTTTCCCCATCTTAAATATAAAGACTTCTGGCTAAACCAGGAATATTCAGCTAATCAGGCTGTATTATTACTTATTTTCCTTCAAATACACTTCTTATTTCAGGAAAGCTTATCACAAACCTCTAAACAGACTATTTTAAAGCACTCAAACTTAGTCCAACCCCTCTCATCCTGTACTCTATTTTCTCTGATTTCAGCAAATTTAAATAAAATTTTCAAATAATAATTAGCTACCCCCTAATTAACTAATCAAGGGAGGTGTTTGAACCTCCAGGCTCAGCTCAGTAGAGGTTGTTGTTAAAGAAAAAGGTCCTTAAATATTGTTATGGGTAAAACATTAGAGTAAAAGTTGAGCTTCCAATTAAACTGGCACACCCACAACACAGGAATGTGGAGATAAAATTCCAAATTTTCTGAAAATTCTGCAACTGGCTCTGTTTTAGGGAAATCAGCAGTCAGTACTCCCACAAGAAAATTGTTTCATTAAAAAAAACCAGCTTTTTAAAATATGTTTTATATTTTATTTATAAGCATGGAGATGGGAAAAGGGAATGGCATTCTGAGCTTCCAAGAGGACGTATAAATCCCAACTCAAGGATTCCTAATCACTATCCCCACCTTTTTCCACGGGCTTCAGAGCTTTAGTGTCAGTATTCTGAAAGGAAAAGGTGCTCCAGGTGCCACGTGGGCCTGACAGGAGCTTTGGCACTTCTTAGTGTCCTCCTGCTGTTCAGGCAACCCCTCAGGTCATTCTTGTCTTTTGTTCCACATTTTTCCCAGCTGTATAATTGTGGAATCATGGAACAACACCATAGTTTGAGTTGGGAGGGACCTTGAAGATTATTTAGTCCACTCCTTGCCATGGTCAGGGACACCTTCCACTATCCCAGGTTGCTCCAAGCCCCGTCCAAACTGGCCTTGGACACCTCCAGGGAACCAGGGGCAGCCACAGCTGCTCTGGGCACCCTGTGCCAGGGCCTCCCCACCCTCACAGGGAAAGACTTCTTCCCAATATCTAATCCAAACCAATTCTCTTGTCCTGCCATCCCAGGGCCTTACAAATAATCTCTCTCTGTGTTCTTGTGGTTCCTTCAGGCACTGGAATGCCACAATTAGGTCACCCCAAACCTACCTTTTGTCCAGGCTGAACAATCCCAACTCTCCCAACCTTTCCTTCTAGGAGAGACCCTCCAAAGAGAAGTTCCTCTGACCTCTCCACCACCCCTGCGACTTTCCCTGCCCCGGAAGGACGCGGAGGGCATGGGGATCCTTACCTTCGCTGTCCGTGAGCACCTCCATGCGCCCGCTGAACATGGCCTTGAGCATGGTGTCCTGCTTGGTCAGAGTCTGCATGGTGGTGTAGTACAGGGCCCCCCCCACGTTCAGCTTCACGTACTTGGAGCTCGGGCTGCTCCCCTTAAAGGACGTCGTGCGCGTCGTGGCCGCCGGCACTGCTGAGCTCACCACGCTCTCTCCCGACATCTCTTCCTGCAAGGACAGGGGTTCCCAGCTCAGGAGAGCAGTTCCCACCTCAAGGAAGCAGTTCCCAGCTCAAGGAAGCAGTTCCCAGCTCAAGGAAGCAGTTCCCAGCTCAGGAGAGCAGTTCCCAGCCCGAGGAAGGAGCTCCCAGCCCGAGGAAGGAGCTCCCAGCCCGAGGAAGGAGCTCCCAGCCTGGCAGTGACACTCCTATTCCCACTGGGTGTTTCACACCTCGGCTCCTCCCGCAGCTCTCTGTGTAAAGCTCTCAAGTGTTTTAAATGTTTCACTGTCTGGAATTGAAGGACATTCGTGGAAACAGCCCCCATTTTTTTCCCTGGGGAAAACCCCTGGGAATGCTGAGCCGGGTTTTGCACTGCAAAGCCAATGCTTTCCCACAACAACTGCTTTCAACTCTTACACAACTCCCTCAAAGCTCTTACTGCATCAATAATCTGGGATGGAATTAGGCAATTCCCACCACACACAAGCGGAGCATATGATTCCTGTGAGTCCAAACGCAGAAATCAACAGATCCCCGAGTGCTAAAATGCAGAATATCCACAGATTCTCAAGGTTTTTTCCCTTGGAGCAAACCGGGAGAGCACACACCAGCTTTGCCCGCTCTTCCCTGCCCTCCCACACTGCTCAGAGCACCGAACTCCAGCCGGACAGAGCAGCCTCCAGCCACATTCCTGTCACCTCCCTGTCACCGAGGTCACACTGGCACAGGCACATGGAGGCTCAGCACCACAAATGCCCCCCCAAGCCGCTAAACGGAGCCTCCGTGGTTCTGATTTCCCTCAGGACGGGACAGGGTGAGATAATTAACCCCCTCCATCCCTGCTCCTCCAGCTCCCACGGCTCCGGGATGAGGTGAACCGAAGGATTTTTGCTTCACTGCCATGAAACTCCCAATGGAGCCGGCGCTGTGTAGCACAGGAGAGGGAGTAGGAGGCGCAAGGACGACCTAGGGATGATCCCATCATCTCCGGGATGCACAGGCAGCAACCTCAGCACAAGTTCCAGCTCCCTCTGGTACCGGAACACCCCAGCTTGAGCAGGAATGGGCCCGGGGCCCCAGAGGGGAGCGATCCTACAGTGCACCCCAAATCCCAGCCCTGCCCTCTCCAAACCACCGGCCCCAGGCCACGCGCAAACCTGACCGCGACCACCGCGACTCCCGGGGCTCAGACTCCCCCCGGGACCCCTCTCTCCAACCTCGGGGCTGGACCACTCCTCCGGGCCGCTCCTCAACACCCGCACCGCTCTCGGGGGCCGCACCCCCAAATTCTCAGCCCAGCCCCTCCCCAGGGCAGCGGCCCCCGCACGCACCCCGGGCAGGACCGGTACCCGCGAGCACCGGCCCCTCCGCCTCCCTCAGTCCCCCTGCCATGGCCCAAAGCCCCCCTGAGACCCCGACCCAGAGCCCCTCAGCCCCACCCCGAGGGCCGGAGCCCCCTCAGAGCCCC
>WBMY01007790.1:347927-376202 GCA_013397315.1 Donacobius atricapilla
GAGCCTGGGCCCGGGGGGGCGGCACTGCAACGGGGGCTGCGGGAGGGCTGCGGGGGACGGGATAGGGCCTGAGGGGGCTCTGTGGCCGCTCTGCCCCTGCCTTGGGTGAGTCCTGGCAGCTGCAGCCCAGCTCGGGGGCTGCGGGTGGCTCTCGGGTTGTACTCGGGGGTGGCAGCTGCTCCGGTGCCCGGCGCCGCGGGTGGCTTTGTCCTTCCTGTCACACCCGGAGTTATCCCTCCCCGCCGAGCCGCCGTGCTGCTTCTCCTCCCACTTACCGTGTTCCTTGCGGGTGCAGCGAGAGGTGAATTCGGTCTAAAGCACTTGGAACTGCAGAGGGAAAGTGATTCCCCAAATCAGCCGCAGGGAATGTGCTTGTCCATGCAGGAGCTGCCCGAAGCCTCTGGATGGGGATCATGTGCGTGTGTAAATGAGCATCACACGCTTCCTTTGAAGAAGTGACCCGCAGGTGAGTTCCTTGTTGCTGTTTATAAAGTTCTGGTTGACCCTGGGTGTTTTATCTGGTGAATGGCAATAAATCAGTGTCCCTTGTGCCCTTTTCCCCCGTTCCTGCACGAGGAGTTGTTCTTATCTGTTACCAAGGAGAGAATAGAGGCTGGAGAGGGGAGGTGGAGCACAGGGAGTGGAGCACAGTGTCAAAAACACTGATTCGTTTATTTTTCCCCTTAAAATCTCCCAGCCTGCAGCAGGCTGTGGGTTGTGCTGGAAGGATTCCCTGCCAGTGTTTTTGTGTCCCTGCTGCAGCCCCGTGACAGTCACTGGGGTTTTTTTTATTCCCACTTTTCTCTCTGCTGTCAGATTCTCCTCTCCCCGTCGGGGAGCTGAGAACTGCCCTTCTGTGGGTGTTTTTTTCCACGCTGCTCTGTTTTTCCAGGTGTTTGCTGCGAGGATCCTTTGCCCCCTGAGAGGTTCCAGCCATGTTCAGTGCCAGCCAGTCCTCCAGGGCCCAGTTCCTGGACAAGGCCCGGCAGGCGCGGGAGGAGCGGCGGGAGCTGAAGGAGAGGGAGAGAGCTGCAGTCCAGCTCCAGGCTCTGGTCAGGAGGTTTCTGTGTCGCTGCCGCCTGCAGAGGGAGATCAGGTGTGTGGGAGTCATGGGATCATGGAATGGGTTGGCTTGGAAAGGACCTTCAAGCTCATCTCATTCCAAACCCGTGCCATGGGCAGGGACGCTTTCCACTAGCCCAGGTTGCTCCAGCCTGGCCTTGGACATTTCCAGGGATGAGGCAGCCACAGCTTCTCACAGCTTCTTCCACCCTCACAGGGAAGGATTTCTACTCAATATCCCATCTAACCCCGTCCTGTGTCAGTTTGAGTCCATTCCCCTTTTTCCTGTCATTCCAGATGTTTGTAAAAAGTCTCTCTCCATCTTCCTTGTGGGCCCCTTCAGAGAAGGAATTCTTTGCTCTGTGATTGCTTTTTAACTCCTCGTTTTTCCCTGTTTGGTAGGAGAGAGGTGGAGGATTTCTTTGGAAGCAATGAATGTGGCTCAAGTAAAAGAAGTGCCCTGTCTGTGTTCAGGATTGCCAGGAAGCTGCTGTTTGTGTTCAATCCCAAGGAGGACAAGGAGGTGAGGACACTGCCCTGACATCCTGCTGTGCTTTGGGAGACAGGTTAAATATGTTTAATTCCTTACCCAGTGATCTTGGAGGTTCTTGCAATGTATTTTGCTTTCAACAATGTTCTCTCTGTCTCCTGGTTCTTCCTGAAGGGATCTGCCTGTCGGATTGAAACAGGAGAAGCCTTGAATTTTTCCATGGTTCCGTGTTCAGGGCATCCTTTAATGGATGTTTTTCCTCATGACTGTGCCAGCTGCAGGAGCTGAGCAGTGCCTGGGGATTTTGGCACACCCCAATTCCCCAGGCCGGTACATTGGGACAGTTCCCAGAGATCTGTGCTGGCACAGGGAAAGCTGTTTGCATCCAAGCAGCTTTTCTCACCGTGCCCTGAACTTGTGGGCTCGGAGTGAAGCCCTGGAATGATGATCTTTGCCCCAGGAAGTTGTGAGGGCTGACTGGAAGGAAACCAGTTGGAAAATGGAAAGCTGTTTTTCAATGGCAGCAGCAGTGAGGGATTTTCTAATGTCTGTCCCTTGGAAATCTGCTCAAATGCAGTTTTCTGTAGGTACAGCATCTGAAAAAATCCCTGTGTTCCCAAGGAGGGGGTTCTGCACAGCAGCAGCAACATGATGTGTGTACTCCCAGAGAAAGAGCCACCAGGATTCCTGTCAGGGATGTTCTGGGAAAATTTGCTGATTTGAGACAGAGAGATCTTCCTCCCTGTGCTGAGCTGTTCCTTGTGCTTTTCCAGAATAGCCCTTCCTTGTAGTTAGAATTAATCCCACCTTTGGATTTTCCCAGAGGTTTGAAAAGCTGTGCCGTTGTATCCTGAACAGCATGGATGTGGAGAACGAGCCCAAGGTCAGCAGCGGGGTTTGGTTTGGAGTGGGGAGGGGTTGGTGGTTGTTTTTAACTCTCTGTGTGAAGATTTCCTTTGGTAATACGTAATTTCTAGCTTTCAGAAGCCCTTGAGCACTGTGGAGATTGCACAGGGAAAGCCTGGACAAGTCCTTTAGTGTTCCTGGGATATTTTTACTCTGTGCAGCCATGGGAGTTAAAGGACACTTGGTTTCTGGGGTGGGTGATGTGCTTTGACCTAGGGAATTTGGGGAGAGGAGCATCTTGGTCCCACTGCAGGGTTCAGTTCCCAAACTCTGCCCAGCAGAGGCACAAACCCTGATCCCTCTGTGCGTGCCCCCTTGCTCAGGTGTGGTACGTGTCACTGGCACTCTCCAAGGACCTCACACTCCTCTGGATCAAACAGATCAAAGACATCCTGTGGTTTTGCTGTGAATTCCTCAAGCAGCTCAAGGTAAGAACTGTTCTTGTGTTTTCTCTCCCTGCATTTGGCAGGTGGCACAAGGCTCAGTGGATTTGTTAACTCTGCTCCTTGTTATCCCAGCCTGACATCCTGCAGGACTCCAGACTGGTGAACTTGCACCTCACAATGCTGGTCACCTTTACAGACACTTCCACCTGGAAAATCCTTCGGGGAAAAGGTTGGTGCATCCCAGTCTTTAAGCCACTGACTTGGGCCTTGGTGTTAAAATCCAATGAATGCTCTGGCACAAGTTCCAGGGAAGCTGTGGCTGCCCCATCCCTGGAAGTGTCCAAGGCTAGGTTGGAGAGAGTTTGGAGCAACCTGGGATAGTGGGAGGTGTCCTTGTCCTTGGTAGGGGTGGAATGGGATGATCCTTAACATTCCTTCCAACCTAAACCATTCTGGGATTCTGTTTCTGCACCTTGGTTGCCACAAAGATTCATTCTGCTCCTGTGTTTGCACAAAACAAGGATTCCCTTAGGATTGGGCTGTTCCCCTTGGGATTAGGCTGTTTCCCTTAGGACACTAACAGTTGTTACAGCATTTTTATAATATTCCAAAAACCCCCACACAAGAAGTATTGAGAGGATAAGGGAATGTGCTTTTAGCTCTGGGGTTTTGTAGGAAATAGGTGTAGAAAAAGCAGACAAGTAGTGGGAGAAAATGAGACTCTTACAGCCTAAGCAATACAGTGTGAAATGCTGCCAGAATAATGGGTCTGTGTAGAAGGATAAGGACTTTGTGCCAGGAGGGCTTGGGCAGTGACAAAGCTTCGTGTGGGGCACTCAGAGTGGGGCTGAGGTGCTGTGGGAGTGACGCTGGTGCTTGAACCCAAAGGTGAGACCCTGAGACCTGCCATGAACCACATCTGTGCCAACATCATGGGCCACCTGAACCAGAAGGGCTTCTACTCCGTGCTGCAGGTCAGTCTGAGCTGCCACAGTCCCAGCTTTACCCAAACCAGCCCTGCCCTGCCTGTGCCCCTCTCCTGAGGAGCTCCTTGGATCTGGGCTGGGGTCTCAGGGAGGAGCTGCTGGTGATTTGTGCATGATTATATTTTTCTTGAACAAAGCAAAAATCTCTCAAGTTTCTCAAATAAAGGAGAGTGTCCTCACCTGAGACCGAATCCACCCTTCCCCTTCTGTCATTGCTGCTGAACCTAAATCCTGCTAAATCACCTCATCATGAGATGGACAGGGACATAATTTTGCCAAACTCTGCAGCTGTCACATTGTATTGGTTGGGTTTGTTTGCTGCTGTGCTGGGGAAAGGAACTGATGTAATGAATCTTTTAAATAAGAATTACATTACCAAACCCTGAGCCTTGCCTGTTAATTTTTAAAGCCTGTGAGCACAGGTTCTAGGGAAATAAGTCCTGCAGAGTGTCTGATTTCGTTGCAGTTTCTCTCTTCTGCCATTGTTAACCTGAAGCCCTTCTACTTCTGCCAAATTACTTGTAAGAACTGGATTTTAGGCTGCGCTGATGTTCTCTTTCCCTGCATTAAATAAACTTAATATCTTTCAGGAGAAATAGTATTTTGTTTTTCTGATTACTACAGGGGTTTTATATTTTGTTTTTTTTCTTTTATTCCAGATTTTGCTAACTAATGGCTTGGCAAGATCCAGACCTTCCCTGTCCAAAGGTTCCTTAACTGCCATCTTCTCCCTTGCCTTGCGGTGAGTCAGCTGGAGCTACCTGGGGGGATTTGCAGCCAAACTTGTCTTTCTTAATGTTTTTTTCTTTTGAAGACTTCTCATTCTTTCAGTGTTTTTGTGCCATTGAGACTGTCACCCTGAGGAAAGAAGTTGCTTTAGGCAAATGGCCCACTTTGCTGTCATCCTTTTTCAGATTAGAGTGGATTTAAATCAGCAATTAGTGTGAGCCTAAATTTGAGGGTGCAGTTCAGTTTAAGGTGAGCTTGCCCTGAGAACAGAAGTGTGAGTGAATCATCTTTTCCCTGGGATGCTTCAAAGCCAGGTTGGAAAGGGCTTGGAGCAGCCTGGGATGGTGGAAGGTGTCCCTGCCCATGGCAGGGGATGGGCTGAGCTTTAAGTTCCCTTCCAACCCAGCCCATTCCCTGTGTCTGTGGTTCTTGCTGAGGGAATTCCCAGGATCCAGTTCTGGCTCATTTGGAGGCTGTGTTGCTTTCCCAGGCTGGATTGAGCTCTGAAATGCGTCTCTCCCTCTCTCCATAGCCCTGTGGTTGCTGCACAGTTCTCAGACAATCTGCTGAGGTCCTTCCTGATCCATGTCATGTCTGTGCCTGCCATAATGACTCACCTTGCTACTCTCACCCCTGAGGTAAGTGGGTGATCTCAGAGGACTGATTATCACACCAGGCCTCTTGCTGTTCCATTTTATCAGCTCTCAGAACAGAGCTTCGGCATTTCCCTCTTTGCCAGTTTCAATTCTCTGTTGTGAAAGCCTTACAAATACTCTGGATTTCTAGTGCAGAAGTTATTAACACCAGTGGGATGATGGGCTGAACACCCCTAAAATACCTACATAAATAAATAATAAAGGCACATATGACCCACAGCTTGAATTTTTCATGTTCTTCCTCCTCCTTTTCCATAACCACAGACAGAGCCAAAGCCTAATTCACCCTGTTGGGTGGCAGAGGCTCTGTGGGGGTGACCAGTGGGCTGCCCACTAATCCAATTCAATCTGCTTGGTGCAGGCAGGCAGGTTTTGTGCCAAATGGGCAAATCCTATGTTCTTGCAGACTGATCATTGCAAAGGTCTGGCTCCAACTCCAGCATGACCTGTTCACCTGCCAGGGGTTTTATTTCGCAGCCCAGCTCCGTGTCAAACACTCTGTGGGGCAACAACCTCGACTTGCTGCTTTATTTGGGAAGAAAAGCCAGTGCCAAGTGCTGCTGGCAGATCAGGTGTGGGGATGTGCTGCTTCCCAGCCTCACTCTCACTTCCACGCTGTCTTCCAGCGCCTGGCAGTGATCGAATCCCACGATCTCTTCCGGAAGTTCATCCTGTTCCTGAGCCGGGAATCCCAGTGCCGGGATGTCTGCGTGTGTCTGGAGGGCAGTCACACTCTCTGCTTGCTGGGTGAGCACCTCCAACACTTTGAAAGAGTCTTGATTCTGATCTTCCTTTTCCGTGGGGCAGAGCTGCCTCCAACTCACTATTTTTCATTGTTATTTTGATAACTTTCTCTAAACAATAACTGAGGTGTATTTTGGGATGTTACAAACAAGATTTAAGACCTTTGCAAGGGAGAGAAGGGCCAGAGATTTGCTCTTGTATCCATGTAATGCATCATCTCTGTCAGCTTTTCACTTGGACTCTGAGCAAGTCTTGGAGCGTGGCAAACTTGGATCTCCCTCCCCTAAATGGCCCTAAATGCTGCTGCATGTTGAAGTTCACATTTCTGCAAAAGCAGCAAGATTACCAGTTGGTTCTCTGGGATAACCGTGGGTAGTAGTAGTAGATAACCGTAGTAGTTTGTAGAAGGTGTTGGTGCGAAGGTGGCCAAAGGGACATGTCACCTCAGGGGCTGATGTGCCCTGGAAATGGCTTCCTGCAGGATGGCCTCGGAGATCATTACTGACACAAATCCTCTCCTGGGATTGGGAAAGGATTCACTTCACCTGTAAGCCCTGTCCCACAGCATCTGTTCCTCCTTAAGCCTTGCTGTGCTGCTCCTTCCTCCAGGCAATCTGGTGTTCCTGGGCTCCCTGAATGACCAGGCGCTGGAGGAGGAGACAGCTCATTTCGTGGGGGTGCTCATCCACATGCTCTCCTACTGCCAGAAGTATGTGTCCCAGAAGAAATCCAACCTCACCCACTGGCACCCTGTGCTGGGCTGGTTCTCACAGACTGTGGATTATGGGTGAGTGGGAAGGACCTCACGGGGAGAGATGATGAAGCCTCTCCTTTTATTTTTGATTTTTTTTTTAATATGTTGCAAAGTGGTTTATATTTTGAGGGGAACAGTGAGAAGAATTTCTCAGGTATTTCAGGTTTTAGCTGCACAATAAACTTTAGCATTCCTGCACAGACTATTCCGTGGGTGGGTGCATATTCCAGTTTGGATTATGAGCTAAATGGATCAGTATCACTGCCTGGTGTTTTATTCCAAGCTGCCTTCTAACCTGTCCCCCTGCTCTGTCTTCCAGGCTGAACGAGTCCATGCCCCTGCTGACCAAGCAGCTGCAGCACCTCTGGGGAGTCCACATGATCCGGATCCTCTTCAGTGATGTGCTCAGCAAGAAACTGCTGGAAAATCAGGAGATAGCTCAGCTGCCAGCACAGCCAATCTCCCCTCAGAACAGCCTTCCTATGAAAAGTCAGTTTTGGAGGGTTTGGGGGTTTTTTGTCTCTCTCTGTGTATGTTTATGTGGATCTCTCTCCCAAATTCGCAAGGCTTTGACTTTTCCACTAATGCCAAAAGCTTTGAATATTTACTTCCAGCAGCTGCTGCTGCTTAGGTGGGGATATGGTCCCTCCTATTTGTTCCAATTCCTCCTTGGAATGCTTCTGTGACCTGGGGCAACTCTCTTTCTTTGGTGCTGGGAAAATATTTGCTTATTTTGGCAGTTTCTATTCATCGTTTTCTCAAGTAACTCAAGTGCTTTTGGCAAAACTTAAGACTTCCAAGGGAAGATGGGAGCTCAGCTTCCCATGTGAAAAGCAAGGTGTAGCTGGATCCTGCACCTGTCAGGTGTGGTGGTCCTGCAGAAAAGGATTTGGGATAAGATAAATCTGATAATCTGGGTAGATCTGATATTTTCTAGCTGTTGCCTCTAACACTGGATCCTGTGGTCATTATTTGCTGCAGTCAGGACCACGGATCACGAATGGTTTGGGTTGAAAGGGCACTTACAGCTCATTCTGTTTTCACTTTGTCCTGTAGAGCATGTATAGAACTGTGGAATGGTTTGAACTGGAAGGGATTTGGGGCCATGGGCGGGGGCACCTTCCACTCTCCCAGGTTGCTCCGAGCCCTGTCCAATCTGGACACTTCCAGGGATCCAGGGGCTTCTCTGGGCGCCCTGTGCCGGGGGCTCCCCACCTTCTCAGGGAAGGATTCCTTCCCAAAATCCCATCTAACCCTGCCCTCTGGCACTCCTCCTGTGTTTCTGCCCCCAGACCTGTTCAAGAGAGCTTTCCAGAAGTCGGCCTCGGTGCGGAACATCCTGAAGCCGGTGGGAGGGAAGCGCGTGGACTCTGCCGAGGTGCAGAAGGTTTGCAGCATCTGTGTCCTGTACCAAACCACCCTGACCACCCTCACCCAGATCCGCCTGCAGATCCTCACAGGTCAGGGCACCTCCCTGCTGCTCAAATCCTTTCCGGTGGAGAGGAAAGAAGGAGATTTTCTTATTTCTGTTGATTTGTTGGGAGTTTTATCACAGCCAACAGGTTATTGACTGGCTGGGGAAGGCTTGTTCCATCCTGAATCATGCGTGGGATCAATAACGTTCAGCACCACTTGATCAAGCACAAACCCTCAAGAATACAAATTAAAGCAAGTTTTCCTCTCATGAAACCTTGCTTACTCCCTCTCAACCTTCAGCCTGAGTCAGGGTTTTTGGGGAGCCTGGCAATATTAATCTTTCTGTGGGTGGGAACACTCAATGCTTTCATACATCTTGAGAACAAATTGCCTGTCTTGGGAAGGGGTGGAGGAGGAAGTCAGCCCTGTTTTGTCTGGTGGGTAGAGCAGGGAGTGAGTTCAGAGCTTTGGGTGCTTTGTGGTGATCATGGGTACAACCCTGTTGTGTTCTCATCCCTAAGGTGGATGTGGGATCACAGGAATTCAGTATTTTCTAAAGTTGCAAAAGAATTAGGGGGGAAAGGTTCAAAGGTGCAAACAATGCCTCATTAAAAGCTTTTTTTTTTTTTTTTGGTGCTTTACTGATGGTTGTCCATCTCCTGTTAATGCAGACAGGACTGGGAGCCAAATGGGATGCTCATGTTCCTCTTCTGCTTTGCAAAAGGCTCCTTCAGCCTCAAGTCTCACCTCTCTGAGCTTTCACAAGCAGCAGAATGAGCTTTACTGCGTGCACTTCATATTTTCATAGGTCTCACTTACCTGGATGATCTGCTGCCCAAATTATGGGCTTTCATCTGTGAGCTGGGACCACAGGGGGGGTTAAAACTCTTCTTGGAGTGTTTGAACAATGACACAGAGGAATCTAAGAGGCTGCTGGCCATGTTGATGCTCTTCTGTGACTGCTCCCGTCACCTCATCACGTAGGTAGCGCATGGATGGGGATCCCTGGATTTGTGACATGGAATTGTTGTGTTCCTTCAGGTTCAAGAGAAACTTCTAAGGTTTTATGTCTTTTCATGAAGATAAGTAGGCAGGGTAAAGCAGCAAGCTTTTGGGATTGAGTCCTGAAAAATAAATGGCTTCGAAAAGACTTTTCCCCCTCAACCATGTGCTACTTCCAGCTGGTAAAAAACTGGTGGGGGGGGAAGAAACAACACAAAAAATGGGAAAGGGGGTAGAAAATTGCCCTTGCTGGTCACTGGAGACAATTCTCTCCTCTTGAATGAGGCAAAAATTTTCTTGGGAATGGAAAATGTCCTCTTAAGCCTGAAGCGCTGACTTTGTTTTTATCTCAGCCTCTCATACCATCTTCTGTTAGGATCTGCTATCAATCAAAATCCATAAATAAGGTTTGGTTGTTTATGACTTTAGATCCTCATGGGTGTCAGTTGTCATAGAAATAAGAGCTGGTGCTAAAGGATAATGTGCCTTTATGAAAATTTCAGCAGGGAATTAAATTTACACTTGTGCATTTGCATTTGTTTGCTCTGACAGGATTCTGGATGACATCGAGGTCTACGAAGAGCAGATTTCTTTCAAACTGGAAGAGCTGGTGACCATCTCCTCTTTCCTGAATTCCTTTGTGTTTAAGATGATCTGGGATGGAATTGTAGGTGAGTGCTTTTAGTAGTCTGAGTTGGTGTTACTGTTAGAACCACAAATGGCATTAATTTTGGAATTTGAAGCTTCTGCTAATTATTCCTTGGCACAAAAAGCACTTCGATGTGGGAATATGTCCCAGTCTTTTGATGCCCAGATGCCACAATCATGGTTTGTGCCAAATCCCGAGCACTTCCCTATTTCCAGTAAGGATTTGTGTAACAGACATGATGGGCATGTTGATTTTTGGCAGAGATGGGGTTTAGCAAGGCTGGGCCCTGTGTTGGACAAGAGCAGGGCAGTGCTGTGACCAGGCAGAGCAGCTTGCTTGGGTCTCTGTAGAATCTGCTGTGGATCTCTCTGCTGGTATAATTTGGGTACAGCTCAACACCCTGGTAATTAGCTGAGATGGTCCAGTTCTGGTGTGAAATGAGATGGCTTTGATTAGCTCTGTTTAAAGAGGAGACCATCTCTCTTCCCAGAGGCACAAAATCCTTCCCTCCAGAGGCTGTGTGGGTCAGGAAAACACTCCAGTGCTGTTACTGTGGGGAGGATGATCAAGGTGTGGCTCCTGCTGGTGCCAAGGGTGCCTGGACTTGGCTGCCTTGTTCTTTTTGTGCAGAGAATGCCCGTGGGGAGACCCTGGAGCTGTTCCATTCAGTCCATGGCTGGCTCATGGTGCTGTACGAGCGGGATTGTCGCCGGCGCTTCGCTCCCGAGGATCATTGGCTGCGCAAGTGAGTGGCCCAGGGCAGGGATCCTGGGCAGCTCCAGGCTTGTCCCACTGCTCCACATCCTCTGGGGAGCCTGATTTGGGATTCCTTGTTGACATTCTGCCTGTGGGATCGAGGTGGGAGCTGCTGCCTGTGTTTGCAGTTAAGGATGCCCCTCGTGTTGGGCTTTTCTCTGTGGTGGAAGGTTTAGGTGGTGCTTTGAAAACTGACTCAGCACCCAAGAGCTTGGGTACCCCTGGCCCTTTTTACCTTCTTAGTGTGTACACTGAGCCCTTCAATCATCTCTGGAATCACTGCCAGCTCCCTCTCTCCCACACCTGGGTATTTCTCAGGGATCCCTGAATCTCTGCCTTTTTTTGTCAAGGGACCTCAAACCCAGCGTGCTCTTCCAGGAGCTGGACAAGGACAAGAAACGAGCCCAGCTGCTCCTGCAGTACATCCCGCACGTCATTCCCCACAAGAACGTGAGTGGGATGGGGCAGAGGATGGAGGCTGGGAATCAATTGCCTGGGTGGTCGTTGGGGTGGGAGGGACGTGTCTGGAGCATTTTGTGACGTGGAGCTTCGTTTGAGGTGCCAGCTGAATAAAAGTCTTCTCCTTCATCCTCACCTTCCCCGATAGATTTCTTCTAAATGTCTTGATTCTGTCACTGAGAGAGGACTGATCTGTGTCCTCACCCCTTCCTTGTGCGTTTCCTTCGAATGTCTTGATCTCTGTGTTGAGACAGAACTGAGCTGTGTGTGCAGCTGCATGGAGTAAGTGGATGACAGTGACACCACTGGGAATAGCTGGAATCAGGACAACCAGCAGCAGTTCTGTGTATCAGGAACCTCCCAAATCCCTGCTGCGCTGCAAGATGAGGATCCCCGTGGACTGAGACTTGCATCTGTTTACTTTTTGCAGAGGGTGCTGCTTTTCAGGAACATGGTCACGAAGGAGAAGGAGAAGCTGGGGCTGGTGGAGACGAGCTCGGCGTCCCCTCACGTCACCCACATCACCATCCGCCGCTCCCGCATGCTCGAGGTGAGGGGCACGAGCCAGCCCCCAGGGCAGCAACCTGAACTGACAAAAACAGGGCAGGGGGGTGTTTTACTTTCTCTGTGGCTGCTGAGGGACCCACTCTCAGAACTGATGTTCCAGGAGAATGCTGGACCCCCATTCAGCTCAGGCTGCTGCAAACCTGGAATTTTGGCTTGGAAAATGCTGCATTTTTGAGCTCAAGACTCAATGACAAATGAAGATTTCTGTGGTGGGCCTGTGTCCTGTCTCTGCTGCATCTCTGGGTGGGTGTTGCACGCGTCTCTCTCTGGGATTGTCCCATGGATTTTCTGCTCTGTGTAGGATGGATACGAACAGCTCCGGCAGCTTTCCCAGAACGCCATGAAGGGAGTGATCAGGGTGAAGTTTGTGAATGACCTGGGGGTCGATGAGGCTGGTATTGATCAAGATGGAGTCTTCAAAGAGTTCCTGGAAGAGATCATCAAAAAGGTGTTTGACCCTGCACTGAACCTGTTCAAGGTAGGACACAGGTGCCACCTGAAGTGACGTGATGCAGGCAGAGCCATTCTGGCTCACTGGGCTCTTATCTCTTTGTGCAGACCACCAGTGGTGATGAGAGGCTGTATCCATCCCCAACATCCTACATCCATGAGAACTACCTGCAGCTCTTCGAGTTTGTGGGGAAGATGCTTGGGAAGGCTGTGTATGAGGTGAGCTAGAAGTACCAGGTTGGGATCTTGTTAGTGATAGTGCCTTTGAGGGCATCTGTCCTAATTGGGGAGGTGTTATTGAAGAGATGAGTTTGGAAAAACAAAGATCCTCATAGTGGAACAGGCTGGAATTTCTTCCGGCATGTGTTAAAAATAATCTTGGAGGTAAAAGCTGGGTCAGGCCTTGATTGTTCCTCATGGTGCTGGGACATCAGCCTGGTTTTTTGGTGTTACACCTTACAAACATCCATTTGTGGATACCTCAGAGGGACATGAGGCAAAAAGGAGGATGAAATGACAGAATGACTCTGCTAGAATAATTTGGGTTGAAAGGGAACTTCCTAGTCCAATCCCCTGCCCATGGGCAGAGGCACTTTCCACTATCCCAGGTTGCTCCAAGCCCTGTCCAGCCTGGCCTTGGACACTTCCAGGGATCCAGGGGCAGCCACAGCTTCTTTGGGCACCCTGTGCCAGGGCCTCTCCACTCTCACAGGGAAGGATTTTTCCATTTATTTCACTAAATTTCCCCTCTTTCAGTTCAAATCATGAAAGGCAGTTCTTTTAAAGAATACATTAAGTTCCCCAGGTGCCTTTTTGCACCTGCCTTACTAATTAATGGATTTTAAGAGGATATGGGGCTTGTAGCTGATCTTGGTGCCTTGCAAAGTGCCCTTTGCACTTGTTCCATATCACAAGATCTGCCTTGTAGGTAACCAAAGGTGCCACAACCACAAGTCTGTGGCAGGACCTTACCTGTGCATTGTTCTTTGTCTGCAGGGAATAGTTGTGGATGTACCATTTGCTTCCTTCTTTTTGAGTCAGCTCCTTGGGCACCACCACAGTGTATTCTACAGCTCTGTGGATGAACTGCCCTCCTTGGACTCGGAGTTCTATAAAAATCTCACTTCAATTAAGGTTGGAGCAATAATTTTCCTGTCATTCACCTCCCTGACTGCTGCCTGTTTTTAGTAACTGGTGGTTCTGCTGTTGAACCTTGACCTTTTTTCCCTTCTTTTTTCCCTTCTCCCTGTTGTTCTCCAGCGTTATGATGGTGATATCAGTGACCTGGGCTTGACACTGTCCTATGATGAAGATGTAATGGGTCAGGTAGGTTTTCATGTAGTGATTTGTTGGACCTGACCTCTGCTTTGTCCTCTTCATGTTACCATGGAATGCTGCCACAGCTTCTCTGAACTCAGCCATGGGATTCAGTATTTACCTGTGGGCAGAGAACAGCTTTTTCCGCAAGAAAAGGTTCCCTTCTGACTCTTCATTTTTCTGCTGCCAGGGTTGAAAAAGTGTTTAACGCTTCCCCTGCATAACTGGTGTTCCCCTCTTGAATGAAGAACCTGTGAATAGGGAGAAATTCCTTTTCTTCCCACATAGATGTTTCTGTCAGGGAAACTCCAAGTGTGTCAGGAGGTCTCTTGGCCTAGAGAATGAAAAGCTGTTTGGCAGTCCCTTAGGAAAACTTGGAGGCACTTGGTTGCACTTGAGCCCTGTGAAGTTTTGTGTGCAGAGCTGGAAAATCTGGAGAGATAAGATAAAATTTTTTTGCTGGCAGCGTTGTGCTGCAAATTCCATGGGGAGCTATGGAGGATACCTGCCGCTGCCTCAGGATTGACGAGGTTTCGGCTTGGAGGGTTCTTCCATGTGAAAAATGAAAGTAGGAGCAGGATAGGGAGCCCAGCAATGAGACACTGAAGGCTGTGGTTCACTGAGGTTAAAAATAACCCAGGCACTCCTGTTTCCCCAGTGCTTTGGTCCTGCTGAAGGAGCCAGGTGGGGTCACCCTGACTGAACTCTGTGTCTGTGTAACCACAGCCGTGTCACAGCTGAGCTCATTCCCTGTCTGCGCTTCAGTCTGACCTTGGAATTCACCTGGAGCCGAGGCACAGAGGCCTCTGTAAAGTGGGAATGAGGATGTGCTGCCTCAGCTTGGGCAAAGATGAGTGGTGAACCCTGCAGGCAGCACCTGGAGGCTCCTGCACTGGCCCTGAGCTGCAGGAGATCAGCAGGCACTGGGAGAGCCCTCCTGGCTCTCTGCCTTCCTGCCTGGAGTCCCCAGCTGGAGGGACAGAGCTCCAGAAGCTCCTGCATGAGACCTGTGGCTCAGCCAACTTTGGGTTGTGCTGTTAGACTGAGCTCTCTTGAGCTTGCCCAGCCTCTGGATTCTGATTGTGACAGTCCCCCAGGGCTCTTGGAATTGATTTGTGTGGTTCAGCAGTGATGGATCAGACTGCAGAGGAGGCTTCCTTGGAGAAGGGCTGGCTCCACTGGTGGGAGAGCTGGAGCTCCTACTGTTCAATTACTCTGTTAATAGTTAAGTGAAACTGGTTCAAGGCAGAAGCAGGATTGTTACTTAAATTTTAAATCCTGCTGTTTTATTGTAAAAATAAATGTTTTATGGGGAGGTAACAGCTTAGCATGGCATTTCCTTCCATTGTGGTTCCAGGCAGTAATTAGCAATCCAATCATTTCTTCCCTCAGCTGGTTTGCCATGAACTTGTTCCTGGAGGGAAGACCATTCCCGTTACCAATGAAAATAAGTAAGTACAGCAATTAGATTTTTAAGGTCACCACTGCACAATACTTTATTCTGGTTCCTTGGGCTTGCATCTGGAATGAATTGAGATAGATTGGAGGAGAAGGAGCACATAAATATCTTAATAGAATTTGCTGGTTACAGTTCATTGGCAGAAATTGTATTAAATTTGATTTGCAAAATAAAAATTGACAATTTACTTCTTGAAACAGCACTTCTGAGGTCAAAGGCACCCAGTCAGGGAGATTCTGCAGAATTTAATGACGGTGATGGATACAGACAGATGGATTCAAAGCAATTCAGGCACACAGTCGTGAACACAGAGGGCACAGATGCTCAAAGACACCTTGGAGCAGACAGATCTCCTCAGAATGATAACATGTGGCAGTTGTATAAAGCACCGTGTTCTGAGCAGACAGTGCTGAATTCAAATGTACTCGACAGTGTTCTTTAGAGCCAGGAAATCAGAGGAGACACCGAGCCCCGGGGCTGTTTTCACAGATAACCGGCTTTTAGATCGTTATCAGAAATGTCAACTCCGGAGCCTGCAAACCAACCCCACCTTTTGTTCCTTCTTTTTTTTTTTCCCTTCCCTATCCCCTTCAGTGCTCATAAAAGCAGAATGAAATATCTATTAAGCAAATGTGTGTTTGAACTGGTGATCTGGGGGTTGTTATCTTTTTCCTGACAAATGGAAGCTGGATCCCACCTGGATCTGTGCTCTGCAGTCTGATGTTTCCAGGTTTTTCCCTTCTCCAGCTCTGACCAGGGAGTTTGCATTTGAAAGGATCTTCCTCTGCCTTGTCACTTTTCAGCTCAGGGAGAAAGCTGAAAGTCTTGGACGCTGCTCTAGTAATTTACAGCACAAATTTGAAGCTTTTGTCCCAAACTGGGAGTTTGGAGGGAGCAGAAGTGTTGGGAATGGCAGCAATCTGGAAACCGCTCTGCCTGGGGATGCTGGGCAGGCAGTGGAATTGTGGTGGGGTCTGTGTGGGAGCTGCTGAACACGAATCGGCAAGTTCAGGTGTTTGCCAGGAGGTGAGAAGGGGAGGAAGCCTCTCTCTAACAAAAAGTTCACCTTTCCCACATCCTGCAGGAAGGTGGGAATCTGCTTCATGGTTTTGGTGTGTTTCTCCAGCCATGGGGCAGCAGAGCCCAGTGAGCTGTTGGTCAGACCTAGAGGAGTCTGCCTGGAGAGCTGAGCTTTTAAAAGGATTTGGAGCTGTGTCCAGCCAAGGTTGATCAAGGGGTGATTAAAGCAAATTAGTCCCTGAGCTGGGCAGGAGCTCTGAGAAATGAGCAGAGTCCCAGAGGGGGGAAAGGGACAAAATCTGGGCAGAAAAACATCTTCATCTGCTTAAATAAAGAGCAGGGCCTGGAGGGAGAAGTATAACCCTGTCCAGGCTGTCCCAGTCCTTTTGGGACTGGAGAAACACGTCAGGGACAGTTCGGTGGTGGGTACCCCTGGCAGCTCCACGTCCCCCTGTGCCACCTGCCTGTCCCACAGGATCAGCTACATCCACCTGATGGCGCATTTCCGGATGCACACCCAGATCAAGAGCCAGACTGCCGCTCTCATCAGCGGCTTCAGGTCCATCATCAAGCCCGAGTGGATCCGGATGTTTTCCGCGCCGGAGCTGCAGCGCCTCATCTCCGGGGACAACGCCGAGATCGACCTCGAGGACCTGAAGTAAGTGACAGCTGGGGCTGCTGGCACTCCCTCATCCTGTCTGGGAGCTGAGCCCTTCCTTTGCAGAGCTCCTGGGAGGTGACAGAACTGTGACTTGTCCACAACTTCTGCTGCTCCTACTTGGAACGTGAGGAGCTGATGGGAACAGAGCTTTGGAATGTGTTCCTTAAGGCTACTTTGGGATGGGTCCTTTCTTCCACTGGTTCCTGGGAGCAGAATTCCTCTCTGCTTTTTCCTTTCTTCTGATTAAGTGCCCGGGAAGTGCTGGAGGCTCAGTGTCAGCAGTGAACCCTGACATGTGGCAGGTGTTGGACAGGGCTTGGGGCAACCTGGGCTACTGGAATTTATCCCTGCCCATGGGACCAAGATGAGCTTTAAGGTCCCTTCCAAGCCAAACCATTCCACCTGAGTGATCCTTACAGCACTTGTGCCCCTCCTGCTGCAGTGCCAGGCCTGTCAGAGCCTTTCCCTCCCCAGGAAACACACGGTGTACTACGGGGGCTTCCACGGCAGTCACCGTGTCATCATCTGGCTCTGGGACATCCTGGCCAACGACTTCAGCCCTGAGGAGAGAGCCATGTTCCTCAAGGTGAGTGAGGAGCCATCCCTGCCCAGCTGGGGGGGCCAGGGTGTTCTCCAGTTACCTGGGTGCTCCCTGAACGGGCGCCAGCATTCCTGACACCTGGAAGTGCCCAGCAGAGCTCTGTGGATGCTCTGGTATCACCATGAATGGCCCCACAGGGGTGGCACTCCCCGAAGGCTGTTAGACACATGCTGGGGGGTGCTCAGTGCCAGTCCCAGCAGTGCTGGGACTGTGTCACTGGCCCCGCTGCTCCCATCATCACATTGTGGCCCTTTCCAGTTTGTCACCAGCTGCTCCAGGCCTCCACTTCTGGGCTTTGCCTACCTCAAGCCTCCTTTCTCCATCCGCTGCGTGGAAGTGTCTGATGACCAGGTAGGCATCCTGCTCTCAGGGCTTGGGAATTCCCTGCCCAGCTTCCTCCCGTCCATCTGACCTGGAAACCCGTAACGTGGGAAGATGAGAGGTTAGGATTAGATACCAGGGAGAAATTCTTCCCTGTGAGGCACAGATTGCCCGGAGAAGCTGTGGCTGCCCCAACCTGCAAAGGTCCCAAGCCAGGCTGGATGGGACTTGGAGCAACCTGGGATGGTGGAAGGTGTTTCCTGCCCGTGGCAGGGGGATGGAACAGGATGAGCTTTAAGGTCCCTTCCAACCCAAACCCTTCTGGGATTCTATACCTGAAAACAGCCCTACACCAACAGGATGCTCATGGCTGCACACACACAGCAGCTCCAGACTCTTCCTGCCTGGATTCCCTGAGTTCCTCCAGGCTTGTGTTTTCTCCTTGGGATCTCCTGGTGTCCCCCCCGTCTCCCTGCACACCCTGCCCATGTCAGGCATTGAGTTACAAGCGGAGCTCCTTGGACAGGAGTGGGACACTGAGCCTTGGCTCTCCCCAGTGCCAGGTGCTGTGTTGGCACCTCTGCCCCGTGCCTCTGTGCCAGGAGTGCCGGGGGAGGTGACAGCTCTGTGCCCTTGCAGGACACAGGGGACACCCTGGGCAGCGTTCTGCGCGGCTTCTTCACCATCCGCAAGAAGGAGCCGGGCGGGCGCCTCCCGACCTCCTCCACGTGTTTCAACCTCCTCAAGCTCCCCAACTACAGCAAGAAGAGCATCCTGCGGGAGAAGCTGCGCTACGCCATCAGCATGAACACCGGCTTCGAGCTGTCCTAGGCACGGCCTGGACTCGGCATGGGGCTTGGAGCTGCTGCTGGAAGGGGAGCCCTTCCCGCGTGGAGTCCGGAGCAGCTCCGCAGGAGCCGACCGCTCACTGGAGGCCTGGAGAGGCAGCTGGTAGTGGAGGTTCACAGGGATCCAGGGAAGAGCTGCTGGGCTCAGGGCTGGCTTTTCTTAGGCACGGCTCCAGGCTGGAGGAAGGGATGGGCCTGACCTAAAGCCCTTCACTTGACACCCAAGGAAATCATCCTTAAAAGCAAACCCCGGGGGAGCACGGAAGGAACGTTCCAAGTGCCACTCAGATTAGTGACAGTGAGACCCCCAGCAGGCTGGGCAGCTGCTGCCATGGGAGTGCTGCTTTTTCCTTTCCCAGGAACTGGGCAGGCTGGAAGTGAGTCTGGGAAGCTGCACAAGGGCAGAGGGGTGACAGAGCCCTCGAGGAGATGTCGGCATTTAAAGTGCCTGGCTGGGCACTGCTCACTCAGGACAGGGGAATTGCAGGTGTCCCTGCCCCTGCAGGGTCCTGGGTGTGTCTTGGAGAAGGAATCACAGGGAAGCAGCAGCTTAAACAGGAGCAGATGGACCCTGTGGCTCTCAGGAAGGCTTTGGAATGCCGGAGGTTAAGGGCTGGAGCAGCAGGAGTGGGCTCAGCCAGCTGTGCCTCTGCCAGGCTCCTGCCAGACACAGGCCTTGGGACAGAAAGGTCATGTCTCAATTTCTCAGGAGCAGGATTTCCTTTTCCTTGGTTTCCAGAGGACAGGAGCTGGCACACTCTTGGGCTCGCCAGCACAGTGCTCAGGTGGGGCAGGTTCCTCTCTGGAGCCAGGAGAATGTGTCAAATCCTTTGGAAACCTCCACTGGCAAAATCCCTCTGGGATGGAAGTTTCCCTTTGCTTGCAGGCCCTTAGGGAGTTGTTTGGACCCAGGGCAGGGTCTCTGTGTAAAAGCCACATTTGCTTTGTTGCCAAACTCTTTATTTCAGTTGCTTTGTCTCTTTCTGGCCTTATTTCTGTGAGCTGGTGTTTGCCTGGGGCAGGCGGCTTTTGCAGGGAGTGACTTGGGAAGGTGTGGCTCCATCCTGCCATTTCTGAGACATTCATAAAGTGTCTCTGCAGCTTCCCATCTTTGGTCCCTTGAGCTGCCGTGAGTCCTGCCCTGGCCCAGGCTGGAGAGAGGAGACACTGGGCTGTCCTGGCCCTGCTGGGATTCTGGCACAGAGGAGAGCCATGGCATTGCGCTCTTGGGGACAGGGTTAAAATTAAAAGCCAGTCACCTCCTCCCCTTCACCTCACTGGTAAAACGAGCTCCTGCAAAGGCTGCTGGCTTCTGCCCAGGGTTTCCTTGTCCTCCATCCCTCCCTGTGGCACTGGGGATCCTCATTCCCCTCCCTGGCCATGTCCCACCTCTCCTGCTGCCCTGCCTGGTCCATCCCACAAGATTCCTGTGCCCAGGTGAGCTCAGCAGAGCACAGGTCTCCACACCCTGGGCTCTGGAAGAAACCCCCTTAACCACAATATTTCACATTTCCAAGGGGTCAGAAAACTTGGCACCGAGCAGCGAGATGGCCTTGGTTTCATCTTCCTCCTGTCGTGCTTCAGATGGATTTCAGAGAAATAACCCTTTTTTTAGAACCAATGCCTGGAAATGCATCTGGAAAGCAATGTCAGGATCTTTTTTCTCTGTCAAATCAGTGAGATTAAACAGGAGTGATGGGAAGTGTTGGTGCGGACAGGAATGTCTGCATCCAGAGGGTTCAGGACACTGGGCTGTGAGTCAGAGAAATTAAAGATGATAGTAAATTTATTTATTTTTTTTATACATAGAACACTTTGGCATTAACCAGTTGGTGACTGCATAGTTGAGAGGTTTAGACACTGTCTTGGACTTTTCAGAGTTTAAATATCACCCAAGATCTCCTTTTTCCTTCTAGGAAGCGCAGTGTGTCTGACTAGAGCACAATGAGCATTTAGTGAAATGAGTTGTTGAACACTGAGATAAAATCCTTGCTCCCTTTTTCCCTTTATTCCTCAGGAGTACAATTCCTAGAAAAAAATCTTACTGCAGACTTAGCTTGGTCCCTCCAAACCTGGAGATGTTGCACTACAGACACTGCTCCCATGCTGGAGCTGGTGTGGAAAATGTGATAAATGTCTGGGAAATTCCCGGTGGATGCAGGCAAGGATTCCTGTGATGGGGCTGATTCCTGTGTCCCAGGGAGGCTGTGTCAGTCCCTGCCTGCTCTGTGGATCCTGCCCAGGGATGGTTTTGCCACAGGAGGTTCACGAGGATCTTTTCTATCCAAGACTCGCCGCCGTGGAGACCTTGGTCCCATCCCTGTGTGTCTGACCTGCAGAGAAAATAAAGCTGGGATGAGTTCAGGTGGTTGGGTGTCTCCTGGTGCTTTCCTAGGGTGAGGAATGTGCTGGTGCGATGCTCCTGGCAGAGTAGAGCAGGGCACTGTGGCCCTGGCGACACTCAGAGAGCACCTGCCTTTATTCCAAGGGTGAGGAGTCCCTGGCACCGGATGCCCAGAGAAGCTGTGGATCCCTGGAAATGTCCAAGGCCCAGCTGGACAGGGTTTGGAGCAACCTGGGTTAGTGGAAGATGTCCCTGCCCATGGCAGGGGGTGGAACGGGAATGGTTTCCTTCCAACCTAAACCAGTCTGGGATTCTGTGAGTCTGCCAGGCTGGGCATGGAGCCTGCTGCTCCCATGGGAATTTCTGCTGCCAGGCTGGTTCCTGGTGCCCCTGAGAGCTGGGATCTGTGGGGTGCTCCAGCTGGGGGGATACGAGGCCTGTTAAGCCCAAAGGGACCTGGCAGCATTGTTTGAAGCAGGATTTGCTCATGTTGTTGGAATATGCTTGGAGAAGCTCTGCCTGATCCTGCAGAGTGCTGTGACTTAAATCCTTCCTGAGGGTATTGTGCTCCTCAGATGCAGGGATCAGCAAAGCTCAGTGCACATCTGGGAATGGTGACTGGAACCACTGGTGGAGAGGGAAACGGGCCGGAAATCCAAGCAGGATCCCCCAGTGCAGGAGTGGGGGCAGCCCCAAGGAGCAGCTGCTGGAGCTGACATGGAGTCTGATATTAATACCAATATTATAATATTGTGTGGTTCTGCCTGGGCCTGACGCTGGAAGCTCTTTGGAGGAGTGAGAGCTGTGCCTGCTGCTCCAGCTTCCCTCTGACTCTGGGTTTGAAGCCCTTCACTGCCTCTCCATCCCTGCCTGGAGCCCTCCTGCCCTCCTGGTCGTTCCCAGCGTTGTCTGGCTCTGTGGGAGCGGGAGCGCGATGGGAGTGAGGGAGAGGCTCCCAGTCAGTGTGCAAGTGCCATTGTTTTGACACAGAGGCATCTGGCACTGTCAGGAACAGCAAAAAGCAAGCCCAGAGCAGCTGCTGCCAAGGCAGAGCTGGCAGCAGCCAGGCCTGCACAGCCCCTGCTTCCCTGGCATCAGCCAGGATCTGGGCACAGCATCGCTCGGGGCCACCGAGGTGAGGTGTGGCCATGGCTATCCCAGGCCTTGGGACCATAAAACTGCAGGATGAGGAGCTGGGAGGGATCCGTGGAGCATGGGAGAGATCCCTGGGACCTGGTGCTCACTCAGTGCTGGCACAGAGCAGAGCTGGGTGTCCCAACCTGCTGCAGGCACGGGGTGTTCAGGAACAAACAGCAGCTCCTGCTGCCCCTCTCCTGCTCCTACAGGCTCTCCCAAACCCCTGGCTCACACCCAGGCTGGTATTCCTTCTCTTTGGTCCCTCTGTTCTGCACCTGTGCCCCATGCTAGATTCCAGGTTAGGATGGAGAGGGGGCTGTGTCATGCACCAGTCTCCATATCCCTGAGCAGAGCAAGGTCTGATGTCTCTGCAGCTCACTTTTGTGTTTGCTCACCTTTACCGAGAGGTGCAGCAGCTCCTGCAGCAGCTGCTGGAGTGGTCAGACCACGTGGCTCTTGGCACTGTCACCAGCTGGGTAAGAGCAGTGAACTGGTGCTCACAATCGGCTTTTGTGGCTGTTTCTGAGGTCAAGTTCAATCCCGACCCTTTACAGTTTCCCTGGAATGGTTTGAGCCCTCCGTGTGTCACCCAGCCTCTCTGTGCCCACCGTGCCGAGTCTGGGATGGGCACTGGGGTGGGCACTTTGGGCTGAGGGTCCCAGGCAGCCCCTTCCTCCACAGACAGGCTCGACCTCCTCCTCTCAGGCACAGCGCTGATGATTCCTGCCCTGGGCTGCTCCAGGGAGGGGAGGATTTTTTTTTTCCTTGCCGATTTCCAGGCTAAATGGGGATTTCAGGAGCTTGTGAGACCACAGGACTTGCCCTGCTGCCGGACCTGTGGTTCTCTCTGCTCCTGCAGCTCCAGTGCAGCTGTTGGCTCCCCACTGCCAGGGCTGTGCACCCCAAAACTCAGCGGGCTGGGGCTCCAGCACATCCTGTCAAGGTGGGGGCTCTCATCCCTCTCCCCCCTTCTGAGCCCTGGCCCAGGAAGTGCTGCCTTGTGTAAATTTACATCTGACTTGGCACAATGGATGTTTGTGTCATTGCTGGCGGAGCAGCAGCCGCTCGGCTGCTCCCACATCGTGGTGGTAATCGAGGTGCTTGAGTTATAGCCCAACTTATTCCGTTTTACAGCTCCTACAGCGTTAACAGATGTACGGGCGTCTGATCCAATCATGCAGCAAGAGATTTTGGGGCCAGTTCTTCTCGTTTTGACAGTGTGGAAGCTGGGAGCAGCCATACATTTTACAAACAAGAATAAACGACCCTTAGCAACATATGGCTGTGCTGGCGGCTCCGGAGTGATCCCAGATCAGGCACCCTGCGAGGCAGGAATGTTGCTGGGCGCTGGAGCCGGGCAGCCTGGACAAAGCATCTGCCTTCTCCCGTGATATTAATGAGGTGCAGGCACTGGAATCCCTATGCTGTACGGCTGGGAGGGCTGGGAAGAGACAAAGAGCTTGGAAAAACAACTGCCAGCCCAGAGAAAGGGAGCTTTATTTGGATTTCAAGGCTGGGTTTTGGTTTGGTCACTCTAGTGCTGCTGCCTGGCCGAGACCTTGTGGGGTCAGGAGCAGCTCAGCTGCCCTGTCCGTGCCTCTGCTCCAGTGTGGTGAGGAGGGTGCACCAGAGCCTGAGGAATCACAGAATCCCAGGATCTTCCAGGTTGGGAAAGCCCTCCAAGATCATCGAGTCCAGCCTGTGGCAGACTCCCCCCTTGTCACCAGCCCATAGCCCTGAGTGCCATGTCCAGGCCTTCCTTGGACTCCTCTGGGGATGGGGACTCCAAACCTCCCTGGGCAGTCACTTCCAGTCCCTGACCAAACTTTCCATGAGGAAATTCCTCCTGATTTCCAACCTGACCCTCCCCTGGCACAGTTGGATGCAGTTTCCTCTCCTCCTGTCCCTGTTCCCTGGGAGCAGAGCCCGACCCCCCCCGGCTGTCCCCTCCCCTCAGGGAGTTGTGCAGAGCCACAGGGTTCCCCTGAGCCTCCTTTTCTCCAGGCTGAGCCCCCCAGCTCAGGAGCCCATGGCTGTCCTGTGACCTTGGGGACAACTCTCAGGGCAGAATGTCCTGGCCCTGGCCCAGCCCTGCTGAGCTGCAGCCTTGTCTCAACTCCCTCCTGAAGTCAAGCCCTGCTCAGTGACACACGAGGGTCACCCCAGCACCTCCGTCTGCCTCAGCCCTCCAGAAAGAACTGCTGTGGGTAGAGAGTGAGGGGGCAGCTGGGAGCACCCCAGTAAATTTAATCTCTCTGTCATGTTAAGTGTAGTAGCTTGATTTATTTCTCCCTGCAATCCAAACAACACCAGCTTTGGTCCCAAAACAGTAGTGAGATTTCTTAGCTGGAGAAAAAAACCCCGGAATACTATAAATCCCTCCCCAAGCTGATTTATGGAGCATTCATGAAAAATTTATATTGCAAAGGATTTTATTAAATTAAACTTGAAAAGCCTCTTGATTCCTGAGGTTTAGCCCCAGAGCCTGAGCTCTCGTAAAACTGGATGGAGCAGGCAGAGGGAATGGCTGAGGTGACACTGCAGCTGATGGGACAAGCCAAATCCAGAGCATTTGTCACTGCGATGTGTTCCAGGCTGAGGCTTGGAAAATTACTCCATGAAAAATGTGCATTAACAAGAGCCATGAAATATCTGCCTCAAACCCAGGTGAGCGATGAGACAGGGGATGTTAGTGCTGGGCATTCCTCACTGGCCAAAAAGGGACACAGAGCCAGGGATGCTTTGGAGAACAGGTTTAAGGTTGGTCCTACTCAAATAATTGAACAGGGAGAAGGGCAGGATGCATTTAAAAGCTGCCCCACTTAAAGCAGGACAAGCCCAGGATGGGCATCACCACCTTGGAGCCCACAGCATTCCTAGGGGGAAAAATTACAACTACCAGGGTTCACATGGATTCTTCCCCAGGTGTATTTCCAAGCTGGAAGCAGCTTGGATGTGAGTGCGAAGCTGGAATTGTCTGTGAGATTGTGTGCCCCAGCCTCTGCCGAGGGCTCTGTGGAGCAATGTTCCAGGGTCAGCACGGACACCCTGGGAGGAACCCTCGGGGTGCTGCCCCTCTCACCCAGCTCCAGCAGGGCCCTGCTCCTCATCCCAACCCCTTTTCCTGCAACCTCAGTGCCCTGGGTGCCCCCAAACCACGGGCTCTGCTCCTCCAGCTGTTCCTGCAGCTGGATGGGCAGCTGGTGCCACCATTCCAAGGGATGGCTCCACATGGAGAGAACCCCAGCACACCTGGGATTTGCCTTTCCTGCTTCACCCCCTCCATCCTGTGAGCCCTGCTCCTGGCAGAGGATGCACGGGATTGTCAGCACAGAGACATTCCTCACATGCACAACAAGAGGCAGCCAGAGCCAAGGAATTCTTGGTGCATTCCTGTAAATCTGTACAGCTCAGCTCCAGCCAGAGCTGATGGATCAGAAGGGACTTGGAGCAGCAAAGCACACAGGGCTCGGTGCTAAAATGTGACAGTTTGTGGCCCTTTGGTACAAGGAAATTCACATTTATTATTTCAGAGCTGTAGACACAATTCCCAAACGCCTCCAGCTGCTGCTCCATACAAGCACAGTGACTTCAAAGGAGGAGCTGATTGTTTTCCCTTCATCATCCCTCTGAGTCCTGTCAGAGCCTTCCCACAGCACCTGCTGCTGCCCAGGGAAATGAAGGCATCTCCAAAATGTTATGGGAATTCTCCTGCCTCAACTCCCACGTGGGAGAAGCAGTGACTCCAGAGCCATCCCCACATGGGATGTGTGGTCCAGGCCCAGGGAACAGAACAGGTATGTTTGGGTCCCTTCCAACTCAGGATATTCTGTGATTCTGTTCCTCTCAGGATTTATCAACAAGGTCCTGGTTATTTCACATGGAAATCCTTGGCAGCTCCTATTTCCAGTCCAGGCTTGTTCTCTCTCCTTCCTTGATGGACAAAAGCAGTCAACTGGATTTAGTTTTCCACAATCAAGGACAAAACATTCCAGCTCCCAGCTATGGCTCAGGTTTTATGTAGATCTTCTCTTCCTTCCCTTCTTTCATTGCAGCATAACGTGCCAGGACGAAGAGATAATCACTGAGCCTGGAAAGCAAGGGAAAAGCAGGAAAACCAATGATCTTATTCCAGAAGAGAAGCTTGTTGAGAAGTAAAACCCCCCAGTTTTATCCCCAGAACAAAGGGAATGCTTCAGTAGGACAGGGCAATGGTTTGGGATTTTATTTTTTTACCTGTTTAAGTACTTGGCCACGTTTGGATCTGCTTCCCCTGCTTGGACTAAAGGGACCACGCTGGGAAAAACAAAGGGAAATGTTGGCATTTAATTCTGCAGCTCTGAGTGCACAAAGGCTGGAGCCTCTTCCCACCCCAAACCTCCTCTAGGGAACCCACTTTGACTCCTCCAGAAGTGAAGGATCTTTGCTTCCCAGAGGGATCTGGGAGGTGTAAACAATGCCAGAAATGTTTGTGTCTGTTCCAGCAGCCCCCAGCTCTGCTCCTCCCAGGATACTCATCCATGGGAATCACTGACCAGGGAAAGACTATTTACAAGGGCCTGGAGTGACAGGACAGAAGGAATGGCTTCCCACTGCCAGAGGGCAGGGTTAGATGGGATACTGGGAAGAATTTCTTCCCTGGGAGGGTGGTGAGGCCCTGGCACAGGGTGCCCAGAGAAGCTGTGGCTGCCCCTGGATCCCTGGAAGTGTCCAAGGCCAGGTTGGATGGGGCTGCAGAATCCCAAAAGGTTTGGGTTGGATGACCCAGCTAAGGGGAAGGAAGAACAGAGCCTGGCTTTGTGCCTCCTGCACTCCTGGAATTGGACAAAAGAAACAAAAGCTTGGCTTGAGCCCCAAGCCCAGCCCTGCCCTGGTTTGCTGTCACTGGGGTGTCCCCATCCCCTTTTTCTCGGGGTGATCCCAGCACAGCACTCACCACCTCTCAGCCCTGCGGCACACGGCTCGGGAGAAGTGGAGAGCAGCACTGCTCCTGCCTCCAGACTGGAACAGCAAGGAAACACCGCTCAGTGCCTGCACCAGCAGGGACAGCCCCCCTCCTCTCACACACGGAACTGATCCCTGTGCCACGGCCAGCCAAGGAGGGATACCCCAGTGCAGCAGCGTGGGGAAATGTAACCCCAGCTCCTTGTCTCTGCTCTTCTCTTGGCATTTGCCTATGGAAATAGCAGCCTCCCAGGCTGTTTTCCCATGGTAAGCAGTGGAGCAGGGCTACCCCAAGGAAGTGAGGGGCACAGGCAGCACCTACGGGCAGGATAAAGGCTCTGAGGGGAGGGAGCTGCTCTGAGTAGCTGTCAATCCACTGCTCCAGCTCCAGGATGGGCTTCTCGCTGAATGATGTTCGTTCTACAGAGGGGAAAGAAGAATCGGCTGAAAAAAAGCGATTCAGACAACAAGCTGAACTCTGCTTTCTTGGCTCAGCAAGTCCTAAGACACCAAATACATCCCTCAGCATCCCACCACCCACACCAGGCTGTGCCCAAGACCTGCCATCCCAGGAAAGGCAAGACTTACTCCGGTGAGCCTCCCTGGCTGAGGAGAGCGGCGTGGCCAGGTTGGAGCCCACATCCTGCAGCATGCACTGGACCTGGACAAAAATCACAACTGCTGTCACTCCCAGCCATGGCTTTTTGCATTCCTGTGCTCAGCAGAGCTGATCAGCCAAACTCACAGGCTGCCCAGGCAGGACCTGTGTCCCTGCTGTGCCATCATCGTTGGTTTGTGCCCCAGTTTCAAACCTGGAGCTCTGTTACAAGAAAACTTGAGTTCACAATGTGAATTAGACTTAGAATAAACCTAGAGATGAATCTGTCTGCCCATAACTAATAACTTGATCTACCAGCTTCCTTCTTGGTTAAAGAAAATTACCTCTTAAAGAGCAATCAAGGGAGTGTTAAAGATTTCTGTATTGAAATACTAAATGGATTGACTCCCGTGTGTCAGTGGGAGCACTGTGGCTAAAATTAAGGAGTTCATGTTCTAATAGCACAGGTAAGGGACTGCACTGGATGAAGATTATCATTAATACTCACTTTATGAAGTTGATCAACAAACGTGTGGCCCTTTTCACTGCTAAACTCACCAGCCAGCCTTGGTCAGAGAAAAAAAAAACCAAAACAGAGTTAGCTGGGAATGAAGAAATCATAACAAACATGATTTTCCATATGATTTGGATACTCCCAGCCGGTCCTCACCCGATGGCTGAGCTCAGCTCGTCCGTGGCTCCCAAGGCCTCGAAGATGGGGTCGCCCTTCGGCCGCCGCTCGCCGGTGAAGGTGCTGGAGAATCCTTTGGGAAAGGCGGGAGGCGCTCAGGGCCCCGGGGGAGCTCTGCCCGCGGCCCCCGGGGCCCCTCGGGCTCTACCTGAGTCTCCCGTCCTCGTGTAGATCCTCGGGGCCCGCTCGGGAGCGGCGCGGTCGGGGCTGTGGAGGCACAAACCGTGAGGGGACACCGGGGGGACGGGGGACGCTGTGAGGTGTGGGGGGGACACACCGTGAGGGAAGGAACGACGCCGTGAGGGAAGGAGGGTACGACACC